>OX453248.1:13065623-13300825 GCA_949709985.1 Luffia ferchaultella
GAAGTGAAGTGAAGTTATAATTATATCATTACGAAGGCGGTATTTGAAAAAAAAAAGAACCACTGTTTTCCACTATTATTGATCTGTTTTTTTTTCAAGAAAATGGTTGAATCTAACGAACAAATTCTGTATATTTTGTAATTTCTAACCAAAAATAATAATACGATATGCGCCACAAAAAATTGTACCGTTTATGGATCTAATGCAGCGTCAGTAAAATTTAACACAAAGTTGATTTAAGTTTAAATCAAAAATAATTAATATTGAAGATCTACGGATAAGGTTGAGGCCATTTATGAAAAAATGGAGTAAGATCGGCCTATAAGTAGTTACGACATTCCCGAAGAACAGGGCATTGACCATATAGTGTAGTCTTTCATCATGATAACGCCAGATCACACATTTAAGAAAATCAGGAAAATTAAAGATAATTTGGCTGGGAAATGTTAACGCATCCACCATATACCCTTGACCTTGCACCCTCACATTTCCATTTGCCTCGGTCTCTTGAATTTTTTTAAATGTAGTATGAGGTAAAGGTAAATATCAAAAGAAGACTCTTTAAATTGAAACGTCATTTTTTTGACCACAAACCCCGAAATTTCTACAGCAACGGGGTCATATCACTGCCTAGATAATAACACTAAAATGTATAGTTTAGTTGAATGTAATTAAACTAAGAAAACAAGGCTTTAATTTTTATATAAAATACGAAAAGACTTTCCCCCCAACCTATATATAAACAATGTTTTTATTACGGGTACTAATATTAGTAAAAAATAAAATATTTATTAATGCTCCTATAGTGGTTAGCTCAAAATCATAATTTCAGCCGCGTCCCTTTATGTCCCCGTACGTTTTGACCAATCACAAACGCCCTGTTGCGGACAGCCACACCGCAGTAATAAAATAATATTTAAGTTTTTAATGTTGTTTGTTTATAGTCATTTTGTGTTAGTATTAAATCATTGTGCATGTGTATTTAATAATTTTGTATGTGAAAATTGAATATACCTGGGTCCGGGAGTGTATCTCGAAGTCGACGGCGACTAGCGTCCGCAAGACGCTCACATTGTAGGGGGCGGGGCGTCGCCGTGCGACCGATATCGAATTGTGCGCCACACGGGCTCGATATCGACGGGATACTTCTCGGATTTAGGTATAATGATGTTTATTGCAGCTCAATAACTCGAATCACGCATCATCAGACGCGAGGCGCCCAATATGGAAAATTAGAGCCATCGGTAGCCCCGCCCATCTCACAAGAGCGACCGTTAGCGGGTGGCGGTGTGCGGGGGGACCCCGCGCGTACCACACCGTCCCCGGACCGAAATTGAAGCAAAATTTTGGCTAACGGTCGTTTTTGATCCCGTGCGTGTCACCTTCGACGTGATATGGTGACGGATTGAAGATACGCGCGTGAGATGGGAAAGCACCGATGGACAGCGCGCGACGAGCGCTATCGACGGACGCGCCTGCCCGCGGCCCTCAGAGCGGGATCGCGTGACAGCGGACGGGCACATACCGGCGGGCGCTTCGCAGCGATGAAAAATTCGATGTTATTGAGCTGTAAAAATTAAGTGTGTGTTAATGTTATTATAAATGTTTATATAGCCGATAGGCATTTTAACATGTAACAAAAAGAATATATTTATGGAATAAAATGTCAAAAGATGTTCTATGTAGGTCAAGAGAAAGTTGGCCTGCATAGAACAAAATACGCATAAAACGGTCCCTCAAAATCTGCGGGGGGACCGCCTTACCGGGACCTGCCCAAATTGTATATAAGACGAAGCGCAGGCCCGGTAAGGTATGCAGTAAGAAAACAACCATCAGAGTAAAAGCTATGTACGTGTGTTAAAGAAATATAAGAAAATAATCAGCGACTAGTGGAGTTTTAATATACAGCCCCCACAGTCTGTTTGTTCGGACTGATCTCTGAAAGGGCTGAACTTATTTTAATGAAACTTACAAAGATGTGATTAAAAGATTATCAGGAGTGACAAACAATAGTTTTTGTTTGTCTGTCTGTCTGTCTGTTCGTCCGTTTGTTCAAACTGATCTCCGAAAGGGATGAACTGATTTCAATGAAACTTCACAGATGTAATTACAAGATTGTCAGGAGTGACATACAATAACTTTTTGTTTGTCTGTTTGGCCGTTTCTTTATCTGTTAGAGCGAAACTCTAAAACATTTAAACCAATTTTAATGAAACTTCGCAAACGTGAAAAAACGGATGTGAGGAGCGACATACGGTACTTTTTGTTTGGATGTCTTTCTGTTTATATGTATGTTCGAGCTAAACTTTTAAAGATTTTAATGAAACTATGCCAACATTATATATTTATAATGTCGGCATAGTTTCAAAGGTTGTCAGGAGTAACCTATAAGTAACTTTTTGTCCGTGTGGTTGTCTGTCTATCTTTTTGTTCCGGCTAATCTCCAAAACGACTAAACCATTTCTATGAATTTCGCAGACATAAAAAAGAAAGTTATCAGGAGTGACATAAGTAAGTTTTTGCCTATGTGTTTGTCTGTCTGTTTGTTAGGGCTAATCGTCGAAACGACTGATCCGATTTTACTGAAATTTTGCAAACATAAATAGGGCATTGTCAGGAGTGAAAAGCAATGTTTTTTTATATACTTAATAAAAATCGTAGTGTCGGTTAGTCTGTTCTGTTCCGGTTAATTTTCAAAACGACTGACTGATTTTGGGACCGACTTGTGGGATAGCTATTCTTCATGCTGAAATTGCTATATGGATTTCTGTGGAATTAGGTATAGAAATTTCTTAGGTAGTTAAGTATCAGAATGTTCTAGAAAGCGTTATAATGTTCTAGAACGCGGCGTTCCTTTAACTGTCCCGGTACAACTGTGTAGTCCACGCGAGCGAAGCTGCGGGCGGAAAGCTAGTAATATATACAATTATATTATACTACTTGTTATTTTTCATCATATGTCAATTTCTATTATTATGATCTGTGATGAAAATTTTGAAATACGTTTTTTTTTTGTTTATCACTCCGTACTAAAATATTAATATATGATGCTACTTTATTGAATAACCGTGCGAGACGCGAGCGATTGACTATTATTTTTTTAAATTATTTTGTATGAAAGAGTATTCTAAATGTATTACAACAGTGAAAGAATTTAAAAAATAACAAAGTTATGAATGTTTAAGATATGCTGTTAGACAGAGAGGGCAATACCGAACTGCCTACCTATGTGTGACGTCAGCCTATTTAAAATAATGTTAAATTTCGTTTTGTAAGAAAGAGACGAAGATAAAATTATAAAAGCTTATAATTTCCATATTCTTCAACCGAATATAATTTAGTTTATAAATTATGTTATCATAAAAAGTCTATTTTTATATTTTCGTGATAAATATAATATATTTAATAGCAGTCAAGTACCACCAGCACGCTTCCCGTTACCCCCGCGGTCGCACTTTTCTCATGCAATACACATATTTATGTTGGACTTAGTAACCGCGCTGTGCCAATAATTTTTTGGGGGAAAATATTTTGAAGTGAAAATTTTGTAGTTGTTTCCTAGATTTTGGAGGGTAAGTAAGTAGATATCAAAAATAACTTAATTTTTTTAAATTTTACACATACAAAATAACAGGTACGGACAAAAGAATCGTCAGCACCAAAATAGTCAGGCTATTCCTTTCCTATATTTTGACGGATGCAGATTACGAATATGACATTGTTTTTTTAAAAATAAGTTATGAAAATTAAAAATTTAAACTGGTATATAAGTTTCTCAAAGCCGAAATGGTCAAGGTACTTGTTTTCTATACTTCGGAATAGACAAAATACGAAACTGGCACCTTTTTTCTATGTTACATATATATATATATCACGTATATCACACATATCATATATATATGTGATATATCACCGCTAATGCTTTCAGGTCCTAATGATACCCATTTCCTAGATTTTGGAGCGAAAAATATTACTAAGTAAATACACAGAAGCTGTCGTAAACATATCCTAAACCATTTAACTACACATTATTAGATTCATTGCTGTATAACCTGCACTATTTGTAAGTATATATTATATAATGACTTAATCACAAAAACAAAAGATTTGTGGAAGAATCAAAACATCATGGTATATTTATTTTTAGTATCTTATTAATATGAACTTTAAAAGAATTATTCATAGTTATGTATTTCTGATTTTCAGTTATAGTTTTAATAATTTATTAACAACATATTTAAATTTTATCAAACGTATGAACCACCTGCCCTCCTTTATTCTTTTTATCGTTCTATCTTCTAATCGTATAAATTATTACCATTTAGGTAAACCGTAAATTCACATTCACGCTAAAGAAGATAACTTTAACGCAACAAGCGTTAGCTTCTTATATACCTACTCCGTTAGTAATTTTTAAAATTGTGTTAGTCATTTTCAATGCCCTTTAATGGGCGTGTCGAACGAAACCGGATCACAATAATAGATCTTTATGCCATCACCATTTCTTTTTTCCTTCAAAGCAACTACATAAGAACGAAAAAAAGAGGACGATAAAGGCGTAAAGGTCTGAGAAAACGTGAAGCGTATTTTATTTTTAGATCAGTTTTGTACATTACAAACATCATTGAATACAAACAAGAAAATTACTGTGAACAGATTTTCTTATTAATTTTACTTTCCTAAAGAACTCTTATAAGAAAGTGTTCCTGATGAACTGCGGCAGGTTCATTATTATCGAATACGGTTGTAGCTTAAGAAAGTATTTTAATATTCCACGTACAATGTACGCCTGAGGATCGCTTGTTGTTTTAAGTATATTACTTTACCTCGCAAGAAACTTAAGGACCTTAATCCGCTTTTCGACTCGGAGCTTTTACTTACCTTATAACGACGATTTTTAAACTTCCAGTTTTGTACTAGACAAAGTTTGTAATCTGTTGTCTGAAGTGTATCAGAAAAATATCGTTCGAATTGATCCCAGATCAGTCTTTCAAAGGAGGTTAAATTTACTAGTTTAATAACGATTACGACTACTTTGTTATTCCCAATTAAGCCTTTAATCTTTAATCTTTTTTCGAGTTTCCAGAATCCTATTACAATATACCAAAGCGCGGTTTACCAATTACGATAATATTACATTGATTTTATATAGAAATCATCATCATCATCAGCCCATTATTACCCCACTGCAGGGGCTTAGGCCTCCCCCAGAGTGAGGAGGGGGGCTTGGAGCTTAAGTCCACCACGCTACTCCACCGCGGGTTGGGAACTGTAACGACCACCATCTATTGACAGCGTCCGGGACCGACTGCTTAACGTGCCCTCCGAAGCACGGTGTCAGTGATATTTTGTGTACTTAAGTCCGAAAAACTCATTGGTACACGCCCGGATTCGAACCATGGCCCCATGGGGCCTTATAAATTTGAGACAGGTTTGTTGCGCTCTGGGCTATCACGACCTCATAGAAATCATAAATAAGTATAATTTATATTTTAGTTAGCGGCATAAAAGTAGCCTAAAAGTAAAGTTTAAGCAATTTTATTCCTTAATTAATAAAACGATGTTATAGTGTCAATAGAAATCACTAATTAAATGACTTAAATAACATATATTATAAGTTGAAGATAAGTTAAAATAATAACAAATTACTGAAAAGAAATTATTTAGAAATGAAATTAAAAATTATAGATTAGACAAAACGCTAGAAAATTGATGGGAAAATGGAAAATCAACGAAACAAAATATTTTATTAATATTTCTTTAATTAAAAATTAATTAAAATAAGCATTAAACTTAAGTGTAAAATAAACAGTCACATATCTAACGCTAATAGCTTCGCAAGTTAATGTTTGTTAGTTGTTAGCTGAACCCTGAAAAAATCATGATTTTTGTTTACAATAAATTTTTATTATTGACATGGCTACGGAAGCTTACCTTAAGCGAAGCCCAACACAAACTTGACTGGTTTTATTCATTTTTATTTTTGCAGCAAAGAAACTCACCCATATATGTCAGACTGTTGTTTACCAATAGGGATAATATTGTATAGATTGTTGGTATATATATATATATCAGGCGGTCATAATAATTTATAAAATAAATCGTAAAAACACTCATAAAACAAAGGCAACGAAAATAATAAGTAAGGAATAAGCGCTTTCAACATGTCTTCTTATGTCGAAATCCTCTGAAGCCGTTGCCTCTTCGCGGATATGAATAAAATTGTCCAAGATAAATTGAGAGTTCGCAAAAACGTGTCGATTTCTTTATTTATTCAGTACTTTCTTCTTTTGTAGCGTTCTTCGTTTGGATCCGCCTCCGCTTATCTCGTATTTATGAATTCTTTTCGGTTATTGTTAAAATCGTTCCTTTCCATAAGGTGAAAGTTTTATCGGTGCGAAGTTTTCGTGTGTGTCATTATATGGCCAACAACGAATTGCTAAAAATTTATACATACAGACGACAAGAACTCTTTCACTTCTTGTTTATTTAATTGATTATGTTATAAACATGACTCTATTGAACATATTTTAAAATTCATCTTAATAATAACCATTCTAAGGTAACCAGTAAAAGTGGCATTCATTTACTATGATTAGTTAAACGCTGAAATATTGGAATTTAGATGTCCTTAGAACCAATAAATTAAAATTATGTAAATAATGTCTCTTCCTCCAGGAAAACGATTACGTTTTTTCTTATTTGAATGAAGTATTAAGAGGGGCAATCTAGAATTTCCAGAGATTGGTGTTTGAAACGCAATTAATTAAACCCAGAACATGTCAGTTATTAAAATCTAAGTTTGCCAAATATATCCCCCTAGGACCCTACACTAAGGTATATATATAATGTCTTTCAAGTCTCCAAATAACTGTATAATCTATCATTTCGATAGCCTTTTTGTCTATAACGTAACGTTCGATTTCAAACGTAGGTATATGATGTGACAATACTAATGAGTGAAATCAAGAGGGTGCTTCCTGGTCCGTTTTTCGTTCGTAGTAAATGTCCGATGTTATTAGTCAGCGGCGTTCAGGGCTACGTGAAAAATGTTCCGGCGCGCCCGCCAATAACTCTACGCTGACTTTAAAAGGCATTTTTTGGTCGTCTACCGATTGCTACGTTCATTTTCTTTCAAAAGTAAACCTAATACGTTTCTTATAAACATAAAAATGCCCAGAGCTAAAAAGTATTCACAGAAAGGGTTCTGATAAGTGAAAAAAATCAAAATTGTCTAAGACGTAGTAATATTTCTAGACGAATGAGGTCGATGATGAATCTATGTATTTATATTATATAGCGTATAGAAAAATAAATATGTCATCATAGCTAACCTATTTTTATCTATCCAGTAGAGCAAAATATTCATCAAAGAAATATCGTCTCTAAGGTATTTACGAACAACTTACACTCATATTTACGGTCCACCACACGCCTTAATGACGTACTGAAGACTCCAATATACCTTATCTATACTAATATTATAAAGAGAATAGATTTGTATGTTTGTAACGAATAAACTTAAAAACTACTGAACCGATTTCAAAAATTCTTTCACCATTAGAATGCTAAATTATCCCTGAGTATCATGGGCTATATTGTATTTCCAAACTAGCTTTCCGCCCACGGCTCCGCTCGTGTAGACTACACAGTAGTACAGGGACCGCCATAATTTTTTGCATAAATATAGTTTATAAGCTGATGAGTGACATAGGTAAAATTTTATTACAGAAAAAAGGGTCCCGGTACAACTGTGTAGTCCACGCGAACAGAGCCGCGGCTGGAAAGCTATTATTAAAGAAATTAAGAACCAGAGATAAACTTCCAAAATGATAATAAAATAAATCGAAGATTTACTACCTCTGAAGTAATTTATTTGTAGATTGTGAAAATTTACTCGCTATATCCAGCAATTTATCAAGGGGTATTTACAGAAGTTAATGTGACGTGATAGTGGAATACAAAGAGAATCCAAAGCAAACCAAGTGAAATATAAAAAAACGAAATAAATAAACAGTGAATATTACCGTGATGGACAGGAATACTGAAATCCGTCGAAGAACTAAAGTTGTCGACATAGCCGAAGTGAATAGCAATCTGAAGTGGCAATGTGCTGGTCACATCTGCCGTACAGCTGACAACCGATGGGGTAGACGAGTTCTGGAGTGGAGGCCACGTACCGGGAAGCAAAGCGTTGGACTCCCCCCGGTCAGGTAGACTGACGACCTAAACCACCATACCGGGGGTAATTAGATGCGGAAGGCAGAGGACCGTGTGCAGTGGCGAGCCTTGGGAGAGGCCTATATCCTGCAGTGGACATGCACGGGCTGATGATGATGATAATGATAGTAATTAAGATTATTTTGTCTAACCACCTAAAAATTTACATATGACAAAGTAATAAAGAATTGAGTTGAACTGAAAATTACCGTCTATAAGAAGTAAGATTAAAAATCGTTATCAGACCATACTAGCGTTTTCGAATTATAAAGCAATAACGGAAGCTAAACGTTTAGTAATTCTTTTGATACAAATTATTGTTTTTGTAACGTGAAGATCATATACCTACCACAAAAAAAAATTATATCATAATAAATATTCATACATCCAAAACGTTACAAAATCAAAATCACAACAGAACACATAAAAGTATAAATTGACCAGAAGCCTTCTTCTGCGTTTACCCTATAACCACTCATATACTCTAGCTAGCTGGCGTAAGATGACGAATTTCAGTACGCGAAGCCCCCGTGCGTCGACCTTCACCCCCACCTAATTGTGTTTTACATTTTCGATACTTTGAAGTGACATTTATGACTATTAAAACCAAACGCCGCTTTCAAATTTATTGACTCCATAACAAAATACGTGATGAAATATGATAGTAATTTATAAAATTAACGCAAACTCCTCAATAGTTTACATTTCCTTCTTTCGTCAAAAATTAAAATATGCGTCCGAATTTCAGTTATCTTAGGGAAAAATTTTAACACAATGTTAACTTTTCTATGATTTTACTCGACGCCAACAATAACTCGGAACATACGCGACGGAAAGTCGAAAAATTATTGCGATGCGATTAAATGATTTCACGGAACTTCGATAGTGACCTACGAACTACAATTTAATGTGTGTAGCCATTACTTTTACTTCTATCTAACGACAGGTTGAAGCTATCGGAATAAGGTAGGAATTGTGCCCACAACTAACACCGCGTGTTGACCGCGATAATTTTCTCATTTTCAATAACGGATCCTATTTGTTACCGGTAAGTATATACTTTAGTCATTACATAGAATACCTATACTCGTTTTATACGATACCATTTTCTTCTAGGCAATGTATGTAATACCTAGGAATTATTATATATGAAATATTATTAGGAGACCAGGTACAATATATATGGTGGACAAATTGTTAGTCTTTATAACAGTAATATTAAATAATCCATTATTTTCTTTGAATTGTTCTTAAGTTGTTCTCCAATTACGGACAGTACGGACAAAATCAAAGTAAATTAAGTCGCAACGCGTTCACTGCCCATTCCACACACCCTTCCGCAATCCACATCTACGAATATTACACAGTTTTCCAGTTATCCATTTGATATTCTATAGAATGCATGGGTAAAGTACGGAAAAAATTATATTTCATACATACCCTGATCGTTTAAGGCATACTATAGAACACCTAGGTATTCTATAAAATACCGGATAATACAGATTTCCGATAACATATATATTTATATAATTGAATGAAAAGTTAAAGTAAACTATAATAAAAATCAACGATTATAATAAATAGTGTCATTGATGGCCGATGTAAAGAAAGCTTTAAGACTTTGCTGTGTAAAAGAAACGAGGACGCAAGAAGATTAAACTAGTTGTCAACTTAATGCGGCGGCGGTCTGAAATGAGAAATACTGTACAGGGGACGCTACACAGCGCTCGAAGCGAATTCTGAATAAAAGCCGGTTAATGTCCGAAGCAGACGTTCTCGATATTGAACCTACTTGATTTCCAACTATTTATTTCCTGTATTTTTACAACCGACTTCAGTTCGATCCGCATATATCTAAGTTTGCACTCAGAGTAAAGAAATTAACTGCAGTGTCCATTACTTAGAGATAGCATTTCGAGATCCAACAGTTTTTACACCAGTTTTGTGGTGTTTACGTTACCGGTTTGTAAGCGAAACAGTTAACAACGAGCGTTCGCCAACACCCGCACGCCTCCTTCGCACCTGCACCCGAAAGACCCGAAACTTGAATCCATATCAACTCAACAGTTCAAATGAATGTGCTCTTATAAAATTATATATTAATTTTGTAATGCATATAAAGTTTTTCTTCTTGCCCCACCATTCGCCAACTTTGCAAATATTTTTAACTTAAACTTGTTTTTATATTTTACTCACTTATGTATTGTGGATATGTTGTGATAGCCCAAAGCGCTACGAACCTGTCTCAAATTTATAAGGCCCCATAGGGCCATGGTTCGAATCCGGGCGTGTACCAATGAGTTTTTCTGACTTAAGTACACAATATCACTAACACCGTGCTTCGGAGGGCACGTTAAGCAGTCGGTCCCGGACGCTGTCAATAGACGGCGGTCGTTACAGTTCCCAACCCACAGTGCAGCAGCGTATGGTGGACTTAAGCTCCAAGCCTCCCTCCTCACCCTGGAGGAGGCCTAAGCCCCAGCAGTGGGGTAAAAATGGGCTGATGATGATGCATTGTGGATATATGAACCTAAATATATTTACAATATTATACGTCTTAAACAGTTTCATCCCAATTCAAAAATATTAAAATTATTCTTAATGTTAAATGTTCCTAACCCACTGAGTAAATTAATTTGACAGAGCGTTTGGTTTTATTGTCATAAATGTCAGTTCACTGTATCGAAGTGACTTTTCAAATTTTCGGGGGGTTGAAACCGGTGTGCGAGGATTTAACGGGGGTGAAGAGCGACGCGCGGAGACCTTGCGTACTGAAACTCTAACTAAAACTCGTACTAACCGGACGACCAACAATTCGTTTGTGGGTAGACTGTGAGTAGGTAAATAAGCACAGCAAATAATTATATTTTACATTATCCCTATTTTTGCTGCATAAATTATGAACAAAGTAAAATTAATTATGATAGATTTACAACGACGTAGATTTAACCACACTTCCCCATTTCTAGTTTTGTTCAAAAAACCACAATTAAAACCAGTGACGAATAATTCAATTATCAAAATGACTTGGTCTGTTGCTCGTTTTTTTTTGTATTATGTATTTATCGTTTGGTACTTAAATTTCACGTTTGAAAGATATCTACATAAAAAGAAGCGAAAAACCCGAATTTTTCGGTTTTTTTTCTGTTCAGGGAATGAAATGAAGAACATAAAACTGGAAAACCCCTGAAAAAACGAAATTGAATCGAAAAACATCGAATTAGACCAAAAACGACTAAAAACTACTGGAAACTGGCATAATGATTTTACTGTTCAAAATAGTGAAAGTGATCATGTAAAATAATTATCTCACTTTGAATCACTATGATCATTACTAAAACCCACAATTATCCTCTTCCCGTTTACATTCGTCTTATTATCTTGAAAACAAAATTTTTGAAGTTTTCACTTCTACCACGTGTGAATTGCACACGTGTTTTTTTTTTAAATACAATATGTCAAAAAGAATACATATTTCTCATGTACCGTGAATGTTTTATTTCCGGGATGTCACGGATGGACGAAGTGTTTTCTGCCACATTAAGTTTTAACTGGTGCATGTATTCTCATACGTATATATGGTGAATTTCTGATCCTTTTCCGCTTTAAACTCTCTATGCTCAATTTAATATTTTTTTAAAGCAAAGATAACGAAATCCTTTGCGCATTTGTGAAAAATTAAAATCTCAAATTGGCTCTAAGATCCCATTGATGTTGACAACTTTATCGAGCGGTTTTCGATAAATTGCGTCGAGGGAAAACTAAATAAATCCGAGAGGGACTTTAGATAAGGTAATGGCCACAGTAATGTCTGCCGCCTGCCGTGGCCGTTATGCAATCGACGAGCTAGGCTGGGCGGTAAATCGAAAAAGCGATGAGCCGTTCTGCAAATCAGTCAATACCCGAAACTAAAGCTAAGGATTTTCTATAATAATTTTAGTAATATATTCAAGACCACACGGGTTCTGTGTCCTAACAATAATAACTCCATGGCAAGTTCCCACTCATTCGTTTCGCTAATAATACAACACACACATCAGTTTCTACATGTGCATATCTTTATTTTTATTTTTTACACCTGACTATATCACTTTAATATAGTCTTACCTTTCCTATTTTGACACTGACACAACAGAAGTTGACAAACCTGGTGCCTTATATATTGCAGGTTTAATCGTTCTATTGGTGTTCAGAACATTAAAATTGTTAAACAGTAATTTGTTTTTCATGAAACTTTCTAGCATGAAACTAGTAACCAGAAAATGATTATCGAAGTCATGTACTTAACATTAACCTTTAAAAATAAAAGCAAACCGGAAAAGTAACAGAACTGCAGAGCAATTCGACCGTTGGTTTGATGCATATTTGTTGCATAAAACGTGAAAATTACACCTGTCGAATATGATGGAGCATTAAGTATACAAACAGGAATAAAAAAAATCGCAACCCAACTGCATAAAAAATAATCAACTAAAAACAGAAAAAAAACTCTAGTATGATCTATAGAATGTGAATAAAATACATGAATTTAATTGTTATATAAAGCATTGCGGACGGGGACAAACCAATTACCAAAATATGTTCAGTGTTGATTTTTAAGTGAAAAGCTATTTCAATTTACATAACAAATATGTTTTGTGATTTTTTATTTCCCCGCCTGCAATACCTTATAATTCATATTGAAGCCATTTATTTATATGATTTGATAGTGTTTTTTAGTATAGAATAGAGCTATTTTTTTCTTTTCAGTTAATCATTTCTTACGCTGTAGGGTTTTTAAATTTTTTATATTATTGTTTTTTCATTAAAATTCAAAAACTAAAGTTTACTTGTGTTTTTGCTCGGCTTAAAGCTGCGTGAGCCTCACAACGAACCGATCCAGTGTGGTGCTTTGTTTTATAGTTCGTATAAAAGTGGTGGCATAAAAATGTTATAACATGTACATATTTGAAATCGGGCTATATACCGTCTTGTTATAACAACGTTTTTTATTTATTTATTGGGATGGGATTTAGTGGGATGACTTAATTGTCGTCCTACAATTAAGACAAATTTAACGACGCCTCATAAGTTCAAATACATGAAGCTGTTTGGCTACAGAGCTTGTCAAATAAATAGACATACACACATAGAAATAGACATACATACACTTGAAAAATAATCAAGATGATTTTCGAAAAAATTAGAGAGGGGCCATAAAGTAAAGAAGTTCTAAAATTCTTAAGAATGTCACCCAAATTCTGCTGTCATAACGTAAGACGTAGCGGACGATGTAGTGACTTCAATAAAACTTAAAGCAAACTTAGTGATGAACCAAAAGAAATATAAAATAATAAATCGCCATAGGCACCAACTCTCGAAAACTTGGAGTGTTTGATTTCTCCCGCGCGGTCTACAATAAATTCAAGAATCACGTCCTGAATCCATCATCGGTTAGAAAACTTAAAGTGCGTACATTAAATACATATAAAGAGTCGTAGTCTCGTTAACCTCAAAACTGTTACCAGAGCTATATATTATTTTAGAGTAGAAAATTAAAAACAATATTAACAGCGTGAATGTACAAATAACTTTTATGTTTTACACCCTTATGAAAATAACGTTTTTGTCAACGTAGAAATTTATTATTTTATTAGTGCACCCTTATGACTGACCGATTAGGCGAGTGGTAAATTACCCTAACTGCGAAGCCGAGGGTCGCGGGTTTGATTCCCGCACGGGATAAATATTTGTGTGCATGAACATGTCTATTTGTTTCGTGTCTGGGTGTAAAAACTATATATATTATATATGTTATGTATATTATATTAAACAGAATATATAAGTATATATACCAATTGTCTGTCCCCATAACACGAGCATAATACTTGCTTACTTTGGGACTAGATGATGAATGTCCCAGATATTATTTTATAATACAACAAACTATATCTATCATAAGCGTGTTTACTGCATTTATAAATGTATTACACGAATTTTCTGAAAACATCAGATTAAAAACTTTGCGCTCGAACGAGTTAACTTTTTTTAAATACATTTGCTATTAAAACGGTCTTTATGACATCGAAACTTGTGCCGTAATGTTGTATTTACAGTACTAGGCCCTTTTACTTCACATCAATCACAAACGAGCATTTTGTTTATGATTTGGATGCGTAAACCGCAAAAACAAACCCGCTTGTACCCTTCACTTCCGCCATTATTACATTTATCCACCTAATTTTAATTACAAATGTATTGAAAAACTTCGTAGGATGTTCGTTCTCAGTAAGCTGGTTATTATAGTCATCGGTTTATTATTAGCACTCGGCTTTGTCTCGTGCCTATAAACATCTCGACTATAATATGCAGCTTACTCTACTTGCATCATAATGTACTATTAACGCCTTTCAATGTATCCATATTTATTTTGTAGTTAAATCAACCAAACGGTGTTTTCATTACTTAAATAAATGTGATTTTTTTCTATTTAAAAACCAACAATGATATTGAATCAGTACAAAATTCAATTGAAACATTACTGATGGTATCGAGTTTAAAGCATGTACAATTTTATTACAGGTAATAAGTATGAAGTTTTAATCACGCTAATCCTCCACAAAATATGTTCCTAGCTTCCACCTTATGCATGTACTCTATATTTAATCGCAATATATACGATAGGCGAATTATCATTTTAAAGTATTAACTTTGAGGGAAAATTGATAGAACTTCTTGTTTTCGAAGATGTATACTGTTTGATAATTTTAGAATGCATAGTTAAAAAATGTCAAAGAAAATACACAAAATTCAACCATTCTTCTACTCGATCTTTATCTTCGATACAGCTGAAACAAAAAGAAATATACATATATAAAAATACGAGACGTAGGGTTTCACTTTTCTTTATTGTCATTTTGAAGGACAAATTAGAAAACAAAAATTTTCTCAAGTGTATCTTGTGACATACAGTACTATATTATGAAATTGAAATGCTTTTTTCGAGAAATACAAATATGTTATTATTTTGAGCCCAAACCCAAACAAGACTGAGCCCAAAACAAAAAACGAATACGGAATGTGGGGCCTGTTCCATTTATCCCTACCAGATCAGCCATACCAGTATGGAAGAATGGAATATTTTTCCACTTATCCATACTAGTAGGGATACTTTTCCACATATCCCTCCTATCGAAATGTAAGTATAACCAACTTGAAAATGTTTAAAGTGTTTTGTTATTATGATAAAATAATAAGAAAACCTGTATACAGGTAAGTTACTGGCTGATAGTATACATAATCATACATACCTACTATTATTTATTATTCATTTATTTAATAGAATAAAGACACTTGTCAATATATCTGTGATTTTATTTTACCAAGAGAATATGAACAACTAAATAATAATTGTATACAAAATGTGTGATGAGCTAATTTTTTTATAAAGAGGGGCCTTGGAGTTGTACTGCTTAACGATGGCTATCAATATAATTCTAAAAAAACTGTAACAATTAATGTAAGTATCTTTAAAAGAGATTATGTCTAGATATTAAGGTGCGGCTTTCCAAAACATCTACCCTAGAAGTATCAATAATAATTTAGGGGATGGTGGGACAAAGACAAGAAACCAACTTACAGAATTTCGAGAATTGCGGAAATGCAAAAAAAAACCAAAAATAAACAATACATACGCGTTACCACCGACATGAATTCGCTCCTTGGACTGACATGATTCAAAGGATCGACTATTAAAAGAGGGAATAGACTTCAACATTAAAATAAATTGAAAACAGTAAATACGTTAGAATTTCCTAACCTAACATTAGTAACAAGTGAAGATTCGATTTTTATGTTCTTAGTGGGTTGGAACCATCGATTGTTGGTTACAGTAATCGGAGCGCCCATATACATTAGGTTTTACTTGGATTTTTTTTAAACTAACCTAACCTACCTATTGATTGGGAAATGGTAGAAAAGCAACCTATCTTGACCGTATTTCTTTTAAACATGATAATACATAGATAAAAGTATCTACCATAATTAAATAGTTCTGACTTATTAGAAGAGTGGCTGGCCATTGAGAGTTTAGTTTGAAGTCTATCTAAAATGTCTTAGTAGCAGCTATGTGTTACTCATTTTAAATTCGTTTTTTTTTTCGAATTCCCGCATTTCTAAAAATTCTAAAAGTTGGTTTAATCTCTTCACCTCGCCCTCCTCCTTTTTATTATCTATTAATGCTCTTAGAGTGGTAGTTTTAGAAAGCCAACCCAAACCAACAAATAGTGGTAAGTAGAGACGATCTCATTTTTAGTTTCATAATATATTATTTTTTTAATAAATATGGATTTTATTATAATAGACATTTTTGAACTATAGTGTACATTAACTCGGTAGTAGATAAATAGAAGTATGATTTCTATATATCCGTACTAGTATGGATAAATGGACATACAATTTCCATCTATCCATACTAGTATGGATAAGTTGAAAAATATTCCATTCTTCCATACTGGTATGGCTGATCTGGTAGGGATAAATGGAACAGGCCGAATGTGGGATCTCATTTGTGGTTTACAGGAAAATGTTAATGAAAATCTTAAGCCTTTAAATTTCTACGGAAAACGGAAAATTTTTGTGGATAGAAAATAGGTATGAAATGCATTGCTTAATTTCATTAAGTACTAATAAATTCAATTGGTAATCGGTCTTGTGATTAATATGGTACCTTACTTATACCAACGTGTTTGGGTTCGACTTCTGACCTAAGCTTGAATCAGATTTTTAAAAACAGTAGGTAATACGATTATGTACAGTACGGAATCCTGTCTACACGGCTCCTACTTACACTCGTCCGGTCTTTTGAACACGACTTTATTATTGTCAAGAAACTTTAATTTTTCCTTTTGATATATTCTTTGGTGTATTTTTTTTCGTTATACAAATCCGTGAAAATCGTTTATCGGTGACATTAATCTTATAAACTTGGTTTCTCTAGTTTTTTTGAAGAGCGGTATATTTCACAGCATAGAAAAATACATGTGACCACTTCGGGATTTACCTAATAGAATGTACAGTCTAAACCATGGTCTAAACTATTCAAATCAGTTAAGCCATTTTCAAGAATTAAGTGACCCTATAAGAAAAACACGGATTGAATATAGAATCTACGCTTTTTTTTAAAGTCAGATACAAATCAACGATTTTTACGTCGATATTTATTATTCAATACAAGATATCGTACAAGCAGTATCGTGAAACAAATAGCTGCTATTCAACTTGTTAAGCCGGATTTAAGTTGTTTTTAAGTTTGTCGCAGCTTTAGCACACTTCTAAGTTCAATGTATTGTTTGCGTTAGAAAGGGGTTCAAACGAAAATTATGCTAATCACATTCAGGGAACATTGACGGTGATAGAATGTTTCGATTCTAAACAGATGAATATTTACTAGAGCACCAGAAATTGGGATAGGATACAAATTCATTTTATTACCATTTTAATACATTCACTCGCTTATTGGGTAAAAATATATTTTTTTCGCTGATTTTCTTTACCTATCTAATATGTAAGGACTTTATGTATGAAATAGACAGTATGAAAATGCTGTCCTAGCTACTGACCCCTTTGAAATATAGAAAACAGAATCTGCTTAATAGACGTTTTTAAATGGAGTATTTTTGCATATAATAGTCAATATCTTATAAAATATCTTTTTAAATTCAAAATTGATGAAACAATTTGATAGATACTTTTTAATTGTTTCCATTATAGGGTCTGCATTCAAACATGAAAATGTCAAAAATTCGAGTAATTTTTGATACGAATTTCATCATGACACTAACGTAACACGTAACATTAATGCTGTGTTTGGAGGAAATATGACTTATGAACGAACAGTGCAATAGAGAATTTTAGCCGAAATTTTTTATTTTGACGAAATATGAATTATTTATGATAGTCGCAAGGGAAAAACCCAATAGTTGAACCCAGATAAAATACCAGAACGGCCTTATAAAGAAACTTACAGAAAGGTAATGGTGCCTATTTGTTGGTGCTATCGTAGTGTAATACTCTATGCTTTCTACAGATCCAGTGTATAAATTACTGCTGAGGTCTACCACCAACAAGATAAGACGATGATGTAATTTTTCGTCGCCCTACGTCATCTTCCGAACTCTTCGAATTAGCCCCTACTAGATACTAGATACCTAGTAGATACCTACTAGATAGATAAATAGATAGTATTTTCATTTAAAAAAATCCCCGGAAGCAAAAGACATCGTCTTTATGAACTATGTTCAGTTCAGCTCCTGAAAGTTTTATCGCGAAATTAATGATCTCCCTATTAAATGGCAGAAATACGTAGAGAATATGAGTAGTAATCACTTTGATTAAATAAATACTCGTTTTCATAATAATTTACATTTATTTTTTTAAATTATGTAACGGCAATTTTGTACTTCAACGAACGTTTGATAACTAATATGTGTTGATTTTTTTATTTATTGTTGTGGCTCATTTATACAGGATGAGATTTTAGTCACCAGCCGAAAATTTTCTAAATATTAGGTATCACCAATAGACCCCATTACGTAAATAAAAATATAGGTCAAATATTCATAATCAATAATTATATCCTAAATATTTTTAACAAAATTTGGTTACCTTCTAATTACATACGAAAGGGCGGGGCATGGGGCATGTAGGCGCGGCGCGTGCACGTGCACTGGCGCCCTAGCCTTAGACCTAGAACTATGACTAGTAATATTGGTAGTTTTAGGAAAGGTTTACGTAGTTTTAACTAGGGTTTCTTACTCTTCGTATGATTGTTTTTATTTTCAATTGAGATTAGTCATGAGTGCATATATAAATGAGTTATTGCACTAGTACTCATATTACAGTAAGTTCTACCTTGAGATCGTTACATTATGCGTGAGTCGCACATTGTTATTTTTATTTCACCATTCGTAAACACGAATTAATCATACGTGAACTTGTTTTGCGACAAACGAATTTTTTGGCTGTGACGAATGACTTTGCGGGTGAAGCAAGTGAAAACGAGCAGCCTTTAAGTTAACTGATTACCTACAAAAACAATCAAATTATTATTTTTATTTTTTCATAAAATTATTCGAGCTTATTGAGGCTTATGTTTGTTGATTGCCTAATATTTAGTTTATATTTAATCTATAAAACCTTTGCATTATGTAGGTACCTCGTGATGGAAATTTTATGTTAAGTGAACATTCCATTTTCGATCCCGAGGCAATAAAGTCTGCTGAGGCTAGCAATAACTTGGCTTCATTAGCGTTGTGTACCTTGTATAGTTTTTTAACACTGAGGCAAGTGACTTTCTAGCCTCGATGCTCCGCCGGTTGCGTATACAGTATACAGGTTGAGTACGGAAGCAAGCAATTTGCTTTGTCCCACTCACTCTCACGTACTCGTGTCGTATATTTCCAAAATACGTCTGGTTTGTTTTAGTCGAATATATTTAACGACCAAGTTTAATTTACGTACTATGTATATTATTTTATTTTTTAGTCCACTGTACGCAAACGAAAAAAAAATTTCATCACCTCTCAATGTCGTATCAGTACAAAATATCTCTCAAAGTCGCTACTGGTTATTGCACGAAATGTACCTACTTTTAATATGATGTCTTTTGAAAGGCGTATTTTAAAATAAATAGGTAAATGGTTTTAGGTTTTTTAAAGTAAAACTATACCATCAACCACACACGCACACAAACCCCTCTCTCACTCTGTCAAAGAATCAGAATTCGCCATCTACATTTTCAATAAAGGTGTCGTTACAAGGCGCTCCGCAAAACCGACAAAGCGACTGTTTCATTTCGAAGGTTGAAGCAATTCTTTTCTTTTGTGAAATAGTATTGGGCTGGGAAGGCGGGCTCTATGTAACGTAGAATGCTTATAGGAAACGCCTTATAAGCGACAACAGCGCAAAAATGGGGGGAGCGAACGTTCCGTGGCGACGAAATAGCGTTTCCTTTTTTAAACATTCATGCTCCCCACAAATCATGATAATTTGGCAGGGGAAATGCCGATGCTGTTCGCTTTTCGCCGGGCGCCTTGTCCCGATCGCAATATTCGCTTGTCAAAAACAATTTCTCTATCATAATATGCAAAACGTCTATGGCGACCTGCCGCACTGACACAATGGGCATTAAAGGCTTACCTGAAAGAGAAAGTCATTTTGTAGTGAGCTTAGGCATATCTACGTAATAATACGTTGGAAAAATGTAACTTTTTCTTTCTTTTTTTCTTGATGCATATTTCAGTTTTCAAATTATGCTTAATAATGTTTTATTACTTTTTGTACAACATTATTATAATAGCAGTTCATAACTGTAAACTAATCTAATAACCAGCTTTGAGGTAATTTATATAGCATCGCGAAAAACTATATACAATAAATCACCTCTAGTTGACTATCGAATGAGAAAAACCACATCCAAATAATCCAAGCCGTTTTAGAAAAACACATGTACTACATCATCTACTGGTGGTCTATGTAATCGTAACAAATATCTAAGGTTTTAATCTGAAGTGATACCTAGGTAAAAAATTTTAAAAATGATGAAAATTTTACTACTCATTTTACACCAACACATCTACTGCAGTGCCCCCTGTAAAACATGTTCAAGAATTGGCTCTGACGTAATATCTAGGTAATGCAAAAAACCGGATCAAAATCGTCCCAGCTGTCATAAAGAAATACATTAATTGCGCGCGCGTTGATAACCCAAACTGTAATTAAACATATTTAAAAACCTGTTCCAGATTGTTATAGATTTCATTATCAAAGAACCTGTTTTAAATGATACCTATGTAATATAAAAAACCGCATCGAAATCGGTCTAAAATAAATAGTTTTTGAGGAAAAATTATACCAGACATACCCACAAACACACAACCTCATATCCCTAACTCATGTACCGTCTTCGTCCCGTCGTGGGTTATAAATACTAATTTCCAAAAAACAATTCATAATACTAGTACATAAACACAGCAGTGAGGCGTAACTTCCAGTAGCCAACTTTGGACGTTTCACCCACACAAAGCCCGTAGCCTGTTCCAAGTTGGTCAGCTGTGAACGCTTGTGGTCTAAAATTTATATTAATTTCCCGTTCGAATATGGCACACTCCAGTTACAGTCGGTGCACTGTGCGGTATATTAGTGCAATGTACAAATTGTTATTTGAACATGTATGAAACTTTTAAAATGGAACAATTTTAGAATCTTCGTTTTTTTTATCTGTCTATATCGTAGTTAATGTTTTTATGCAAAATTTTTGGAAAAGTTATTCTGATTCATATAGACTGAGTAAGTATAAACAATAATTGCCAGTAAAATAGTACAGTTTATTTTTTTTTTAATTGACAATGTTAAATGTAATGTTTTAGAAATGCCTAGGTGTTATCATATTTGCCTTTGTGTTTAATTATTATTATTCTGTAGTACTAGCAAGTATTTTTATTATTTTAATCAATCAGTATATCTAAAAACAAATTAAAGTGATTCCTATTTGTTACAGACTCACACCGAAATTAAGAACGAATTGAACCAACAGTCCCTAACCCACATTGAACCAGCCTGGTGGTCTTTAGTGCAAAGGTGGTACTCCTGCCAGGGAGGCATAAAAGTCTAGTGATGGTGATGGCAATAAAGTGTATTACATTGTTCATCACTTATTATTTATATTGTAACACTGAATTACCAAAAGACAAGTCCCTATAAATTACGACTTTATAACACAAACATAACATATTATTATTGTTTAATTTTAATTTTTTTTTTGTATACCTCTAAAGGGAGAATCACTATATGCGATTCACGTTTCTACAAATCTACAAAATACAAATCATTTCTACAAATAATAGTAATAATACCTGGGACATTTCATACACGGCCATCTAGTCTCAAATCAAAAAGCGCCTGTACTATGGGTACAATACAACTGATAATAATAATAATAACACACACAATCACAACAACGTCTAGGTCCCAAACTAAGCATTAGCTTGTATTTTGGGTACCAAGCGAAGACACCACATACATATAACAACCAAGACCCGGTGCCAGTATTAATATTCATCATATAAATACTGACCCGACCTGGGATTCGAACCCGGTACCTCCAGCTTCGCAGGCAGGGTCGCTGCCCACTAGGCTAAGCGGTCGTCGATATATTTAGACATATTTTTTATGACACATACATAATGATGTAGATATTTTATATTTAAACACGGAACAAATAGACATGTTTATGCACACAAATATTTGGTCCGGGCGGGGATAGAACCGGCGACTTCTTGTTTTGCACTTAAAGTCTCTAATCACTTGACTAGTTAGTCATTACTGTTCTTTGTTGTTCGTTTCGAAAGACCCGTCGACGACGTAGGTTATTGACTTCATGCAGACTAGCTACTGCTCAGTACTATATCCGCTTGGTATACTTTTCTTCTTTCTGCTCCTATTATGGAAATTGCAAAAGGGTGAAATACTTCTATCTGTATATCATCTTGATTTTTCGAAAATCTGTAACAGAGTGATACGTGGAATACATTTTTTTTTTAATTAGGAAAAATTATTCTCAATGTACTTGTTTAACAGAAACATTTATTTATTGTATCATTGTATTCTGCAATGTTTATATATCGCTTCTTTAATTTTTAAAGGAGAGCGGGTTGCTAGGGTTGTGGTTTTACCGATACCATAATGTATAACGGTCTGCTATAGACCGTCAACTGAGGCCTTTTTTCAGGGTTCCGTACCCCAAAAGAAAAAGTAAAGATCACTTCGTTACAATACATTATGAAAACGACCTCGGGTGATGGTCCACTACGATAAAACTGACTAAACACTAAGATAAATGAATTGATGCAGTTGAGCTCGTCTAGGATTTTGAGGATCTCGTTTATTCATTCCATGTAAAGTTTTTTTTGGTGTCGTGATAGTCCAAGCGCAACGAACCTGTTTGAAATCTATAAGGCCATGTGATCGTGGTTCGAATCCGGGCGTGTACCAATGAGTTTTTCTAACATAAGTACATTAATTATCACTGAGTCCGTGCCTCGTTAACACGTAGCACGAGAGCACGTTAAGCAGTCGGTCCCGGTTGCTGTCAATAGAGAGCGGTAGCTACAATCCGCCAGCCTGCATCGGAGCAGCGTGGTGGATTTAAGTTATAAGCCCCCTCATCTTGAGGGGAGATCTAAGCCCCTGTAGTGGGGTAAGAAAAGGGCTGATGGAATGGAAGGTTTTTATTAATTTCGTTTCTGTTAACATGATTTAATATGTATTCGTACTATAATATATTTTTTTTTACGGTTGGTCTCTATAAGTATTCACAGTCATAGTTTCTGTAGTGAAATTTCCGTTTCATTGTCTTATAGTTTGCCAAATGTTGCCGATTTGTTTATGCGATTTTTTCATATGATGGCTCTATTGCCTTTCAACCTAAAGTACTATATAACCTGACTAATTTTGTCTACACCCCTTTATACAGTAGCAATTTTTTTTTTCTTGGTGGTTATTATGTGGTCAACAATATAAGAATGAGCGCGTCCTCTTCAACAAAATTATGTATCACACACTACTTCACGCGCTAGAGTATAACAAACTGATGACTATACCTTTTGTATTTCGGGAAAATACCGATTATTACCGGAAATATAACAAATCTAAGTTTGTGTTTTTTGGACCCGCTCGTGACGTCACTTGGTACCGCTACATACAAATTATCCACGTTTGCCCATAGTAATGTCACGGAGTTACGTCATAGCACGTTTTATTTTAAAAAAAATTATCTTCAAAATTTTTCTAGATATCAATAAAATTCTTTCACTTATTAACTTTTCTGAATAAATAAAACATATTTCTTTAAAATACAAATTATCCACGTTAGCCCATAGTAATATCACCGAGTGACGTCATAGCACTATTTATTTGAAAAAACTTTATTGTCGACATTTTTATAGACATCAATACAATTCTTTCACTTATTAATTTATCTGAATAAATAATAAATATAACATATTTCTATAAAATCTAAAAATTACGTAACTCGCTCATTTCTAAGGCCAAAATATGTAACTTGACACGTGTCAATCTCATATAGTCAATCAACCTCACAACACTCATTTATTATAACCTTTTAATTAATATTATTAAATATAATATAAATTAATAAATATCTAACAAATGACTTCGGAACAAATATTTTTCGACATAAACATTTCTCTCTAACTCGAAACTTACCAATATTAGCGATGTATATCACGGCTAGAGTATTATCCTCAACCAAACATATTTTCTCGAGACAACAATAACGGGCGTACCGTTGAGTCTTTAATGCTTGCGCGTAAACTAACAAACAACTTTTATCTCCCTCCAAGTTGCTTGTGGTATTGTGCAGCGTCCTGATCTACTGCACGGTGAAGAAACTTGTTGAATCTTCTTTACTCTTAGGATTACTTAGGATGCTGTGTGATCGGTGCTTTATTGCTAGAGGGAATAAGCAGAAGAGTTGCCTAAGCCAGAAATATGCGTAAATTTAGATGATTACTGAAACTGGAAGGTTTTTCAATTCAACAGTGAACTGAAGTCGCTTACACCTATAAGTTTTTCAAACAGTTATATATGTGGAATCAGCCAATATATTATGTGTTGGTCATTATTTTCAGTCAAGTGTTAGACTGAAACGCAATTTAAATTAATACATTTTGTACCCGAATACATTCTGCTTTGATAAAAAACCGTGTCTGACTTCTGACATGTGTTTTACCAAACACTAAAAATAAAACGAGTAACTAGCGTACGATATTAACTAGACATTTATGTATGAATCTATAACCGAATCCATCCATCCAACATTCTTTGTTATTTACGAATACCCACGTGTAATTTTTTAGGATTTCGTAACTCAAAGAAACGAAACCAATACATCTACTCGTGGGATCATTTTATCGTCCGTCCGTCCGTTTATCAAAACGTTTTTTCTCAGGAAAGGGTAGAAGTATGAAATTGAAGTTAATATCGAATTCTAAGATCTACCGTCACTTGAAAATGTAAAAAATTCAAATATTCTAAGTCAACGCAATCAAAATGTACGGCCTTTATGCCACGTATTGTAATGCTCAGAAACTCATTCGTCAAAAATAATTTTCCCTTCTTCTCACAAACTACTGAGTCTAAAATATTGAAACAAAATGCAGGATATAGGGCTTTATCTGGAGGCACAAGGCAGGGCCCCGCCAAGTCGAGCAAACAGCCGTACCATTCTTTTCTCGAAGCCACTCAGGGTACTTTCGACCAAATACTAACTTCGTTGTGGATAAAGCTAAAAGCCTCAATTTTCAGTAACCAAAAGGACATACTAAAACTATCTACATGCGCAAATTACCTACTATTTATACCTATATAATAGTTTACAAATTGTTTCCAGAAATTTCTTTAATTTTGTCCCTACACACTCACTCATTCATTGATCATCAAAATCCTAAGGTACTTCTAGCAGACACACAAACTTCAAATGTATTTATGTAATTTTTAAAATATAATAGAAGGGAAAACTGATGTATCTTAGAATTTCAGATCCGTTTTGTAAATTTTAGTCCTGTTTCCTTTGCGCTTGCTAAATATTCACGTCTGGGTGACAACTTTTGGGATATAAGATGCTACAGGCAAACACATACACAAGCTTTATTTGAACTTATATACGTATCACCGTTCACCTTGCTACGGGGGTTAAAATTATAAATGAATTACTATTACTTTCACGATATAGTCGGGGAACCCGTCCCTAATTACATTTACTATATAATCGGGGAGCTCGTCGCTGATTAGTTATATTTACGACATAGTCACAAAATAAAAAAAAATCGCTCACGAAAAGAAATATTGATCCTATCAAAAACATTCCTATAAAAAATTTGCCAAAAGAACCAAGTTTCTATTCTATACCCGATTTAATTTTATCTAAAACTTGTATATACTTTTGTATTTGGCCCTCACGAAGCATGAGGATATACTGTCCCTACTGTGAGATTTCATACGACGAGATTAGAATATTTCAGCGGTTTTGACAGTTCATGTCTTAGGGCATTCTATCGTGAGGGCTCGTTGCTACGGTACCTAAATACAAACTTCGTGCTGCAAAAGCGGGCTGTTCGTTCAATTTATAAACTAGGAACTAAAGTATCAATTAGAGACAAGTTCAAAGAAAGAAACACAGCGCCATCTAGTCCCAAATTAAGCAAGTATTATGCTTGTGTTATGGGTTACTAGACAACTGATATACATACTTAAATATTCTTTATAATATATATATAAATAGACTCTTAAAGGCCAATCAATGTATACGCTTTTAGAATAAGATTCAATTTGAAGTTCAAGATTTACCCTTTTAACAAGTTTAAAATAACAACAAAACGAAATTTTTATGCAAAAGCTTATTATGAAGTATCGAACTACTTATACGATAAAAAAATATGGGTGTAGACCGCTGGCTTGCGAATGTGGCTTTGTTGTAACGTATTGTGCCCTCAAAATGATAAATTCAAATACACTTGGGACGTATTTCAAGATTATTTTACATGCTTATAAAAAAAAAGATATTTGGCCGTGTCTTTGACTCAACAAAAATAAAAAAAAATCTGAACATAAAGCCTTATTCGTATTTAAAAAACATACTTTGCGCATTTTTTCAGGAAAAGGAAACTGAACGGTAAACGAATTTTCACTTTGGCTGTTAATTGGAAAATTAAAAATATATCAAGCATATCGACATATCAAGTGAAAGGACTCGTCATGAGAAATACAATCATATTTTTATAATTTTAAAATGCATTAGTATTTAATTTTTCCGTCAACGAATGGCTTTCGAGAAAACGAGTGCATGGAGGCGATAAAATAAATATTAAGTACATAACCGCCATGTATGTCGTCGTCTTATCACAGAATAAGGCACATCATAATGTGACTAGACATGTCATAAACTGACGCAATTTCATGAAATGACCAACTTATACCGTTAAAAACGTTCGATAATTTTTCATTTACTATAATTTTTTTACTTAATTTATTTCGTCGTGGGTTTTTAAACGACTTCAAAAAAGAAGGAGGTTTCTCAATTCGACCGTATATATGTTTTTTTTATGTGTGTTCAGGGATAACTTTGTTGTTTATGAACCGAATTGGATGATTTTTTTTGTGGAAAGGAGATATCTCAGAAGTGGTACCATGATAAAGAAACCAGAATCTGATGAGGGCATCCCAGAGAAATCGAGGGCAACCTTCGAAAATCGTATTTTAAAGTATCGTATTTCAAGTATTTTTATAAAGTACTACTACTAGTACTATTTAATGAAAGTCGGGAGTCGATCTGATGATGGAGCTGAAAGACTGTCGAGGGAACTCCTCAACGATTTACAGCAAGAACCTGGTGTTTGGACTTGATTAATTTCTATTGATTAGATCTTTGCACCCATATAGATTATAAATGCCATTACAGATCTGATGATGGGGACCATACACAATCGAGGGAACTCCTCAACGATTTAAAGCAATTACCTGGTGTTTGGGCTTAATTCATTTCTATTAATGAGAACTTTGCACCCATATAAGTAACAAGTACCACTACAAGTTTGATGGTGGAGACCATACACAGTCGAAGGAACTCCTTAACGATTTACAGCAATTACCTGGTGTTTGGGCTTAATTCATTTCTATTAATGAGAACTTTGCACTCATATAAGTTACAAGTACCACTACAAGTTTGATGGTGGAGACCATACACAGTCGAAGGAACTCCTCAACGATTTAAAGCAATTACCTGGTGTTTGGGCTTAATTCATTTCTATTAATGAGAACTTTGCACCCATATAAGTTACAAGTACCACTACAAGTTTGATGGTGGAGACCATACACAATCGAAGGAACTCCTTAACGATTTACAGCAATTACCTGGTGTTTGGACTTAATTCATTTCCATTGATGAGAACTTTGCACTCACATGGGTTATAAGTGCCATTACAGGTCTGATGATGAAGATCATAAACACTCGAAGGAATTCGTCAATGATTTACAGCAGTTGTCTTTTTTTGGACTTACTTCATACGGTTCAATATGCCAAAATGTTCAGTTCGCACAAAAATAATACTTATTATTATTAATTCCGTCACCCTTTTCAACTTTATAATATATAGACTGTTGACTAATGTAATTTTGTTAATACTACAATCACCAAACAACTTTCCTTTCACAACATTCATTTCATATAAAACACAACGTAAATGATAGATACGATACTTCTATAACTAATGGCTTAACTTTATGTGCAAAGCGATAGCCAACGCCGTTGTAGCGAGAGGCCGTTCGGGTTTTACGAGCAGCGAGAACGAGCTGCAGCAAACCTACGCTACGCGGCAGTCATTACGGGATTACTTGCATGCGCTATCCGTTACACTAGCATTACCAACGATACCACTTCAGCAGTATATTCAGATATTGTAACACTTTTTACAGATTAATAAACTATGGGTATACAAATTATGATACAATTACTCAGTGTGTTTTGAAAAAAAATCCATTACGCCGTCTTACTTTTTATTAACTCTCGATGTAAAAAATTTACTTGCTTCGATTTGTATTGTATTGGTATTAGCTCTTCTAGTTTAATCGAGAAATGAATTTTTTGGGTAAAACAAGTCCAATTGTTTGAAATATTTTTTTTAAAAAAGACCTTTTCACGTTTTTTTCGTCGAAATTTTTTTTACAAATAAATTCTCTTTTTTGAAAAAAAAACATTTATTTATTTTTTCCAACAGAAATTTATTATTTCAAGTATTTTAAGGTGACCCTATAATTTATTCAAATTTTTTGAAATGGTTTTTAATACTTAAAAACAATTATTTTACTCTCAACAAATAATCTCAGCGAATATATTTCCGAATTTAATAAGCATAAAGGTTTGAATTGAATAGAAGCCCTTTCTTGCGTTAACCGTCTTACCATTCATATTCCAGCTAGCTGGTGCAAGTTGGCGAGTTTCAGTCCGCGAGTTCCTCGCGCGCCGGTCTTTACCCCCGCGAAATTGCGTTTGACACTTTCGATATTCTGAAGTGACTCTTACAACTCTATTAAAAACAAGTTTATTTTCACCTATGTCATAACCTAAAATAGATAACAATTTTAAATATTTTTCCCTTTGATGGTTAAATTTCTATAAATGTAATCTAATGCATTAACAAATGTAAACTATAAAATAGATTATTGTATGGTTAGAAATCCATACAGGCAAATAATAAATTTCATAGTTTTAACTTAGGAGAATGAAGGAAATCGCACACAAAGTTTTATCCTTTGTGGAAAACAACGGTTAAGGGTAAAATTTTCAGAAATCTTGAAATATACACTACATATTTAGTTTCTGACGCAAAAGCCAAATATCAATTCTCATGCATTTAATTTACAAAATGTCGGATTTTCATACAAACTTACATCTTTTATTTTCACCTCTTACGGATAAAATTTCAAAAAATCCTTTCTTTGTGAAAGTGTGATTCGTTTCAGCGGTTCTTAAAAATTTTAGAATTCTCATACATTCTTTCTAATTATATTATATATTACTTACTAATATATAATTAATAATAAATGATATGAAAGTGAAACGTAGAAAATAATTATTGAAATATTAAAAATTATAACTATCTATCGCTAACTTTTGGAGTGAGAAAATAATGAGAAAACATAAACTAAAAATTAAAAAATACTATAACTAATTCTTAAAAACGGTAATCAAATAAAACTAATCTAATAATCCACCCCTCGTAATATATAATATAATTTGTTTATTAAATGATGAATTATATTTACTTAAACATCTAAGGAATTAATAAAAAATGGAAATAACTATGATCAATTTAAATGAAGCTAAATATCTAAAGAGAATAACATCGCAAAGACAATTTAAAAAGTTAGAACTTACATAGCCTTTGGCAAAATACAATTAACTAAATTAGTAATAAACAATGTTAAAAGCTAAAAATAACCAGTTCCTGCCGAACCTGATGCAAAGGTACCCATAACGCTCGCGGCATTACCGTGCTGGATCGCTATGGCGAGCCTCTGCATCAGAAACGACCCCGAGCGAGGGTCACACCCCCTCTCCTTAAGTCGGCGACCGATGCTCTTAATTAAATTTCTGGCCTCGAGGCTCCAACAGCCCGTGGTCTCCACAGCAAAAGGAACAAAGATATAGGATATTTCTAAGTTTGAGTATTATTGTATAATATAATTATATATTATTTAATAGATAATTTATACATTCTTTCTTATTATACAATATTTTGTATTTTATTTATTATTTCTTTCTCTTTTAAGTTTGCATTATAAATAAAAGTAGCTGTCAATTGTATGTACGTATTATCATTTTTTACGACAGAGCAAAAAAAAAAACAAACAAGTTTTTTGTATGGCGCTATGATGAACGCATAGACGTTCTAGTTTTCAGTATAGATATCCACAAACAAGCTACACAACACAATCTAATAGAATACTTATTATATATTAGCTTACAGTTATAGTTTTGGCTTAATGCACTGTGTCGTAAATCACATAATGACGGCCCAAAGCCTGTCCATTGTCGATAGTGTGATAGTGTATGAATAGTTAAATTGTTAACTAAACACTCTCGCCGCAGATCGGCCCAAATTCAATCAACAATAAACTAACATAACATACCTTTGGTAGGCTTTACTACGTTATATTTAAAGCTATAACTTGGATAGGCTTCATTTTCCAAACCTACCTGATATCATATCACCAATCTAATACGAGCCACCCAGCATATTTCTGATCGATTTGAAATTCGACCGAAATAGGTTAATAATAATAATATAACAATATAATAATCTGGGATATCCCACACATCGTCACTAGTCCCAAAATATTATGCTTGTATTATGGGGTACTAGACAACTGATGTACATACTTAAATATTCTGTTTTTTTTTTAATAATATATACATATATAAATATTTTTTTTATTTGTTCATGACATGTTCATACACACAAATATCCGACGGAAATCGAACCCGCGACATTCGGCTCCGCAGTTAGAGTCTTAACTACTCGGCCAATCGGTCGGTCGATGTAAATATTCTGTTAATGTTCCACTATTATAATTAGGTTAGGTTTATTCATGTCGATATGAGGGCGTAGTGGGGCGGGCGCAGATCACCCGAGAAACCTTTTGATCAATTTGGAATTTGGCTTCTTCTGCAAAAATATTTCGGCAGCTCATTTAAATTGCGCTACAATTTAAGAGATTTTTGCATAAATACATAAATATCCTAATTTTTTTATTAATATTTGCTTTTGTTGTATTTCTGTCAAAAAGTATTTACCGCAGGCAGTTACCTCACCTATCCCTTCTAAGCCCGAGTATATGTTTTTTAACTTTTCGTCAAATCTGGAATGCGCTAGGACACATACTATCAAAAATTTTGGTACGTCATTTCATTATTCCTTGTAAAAAGCGTTGAGTTTTATATAAATCCATGGAAAGGCCTTACCGCAAGTAGACTGCCCGGCCCATGTAAAGTTCATTTTTAGAGCTTTTTCTCAAAATCACAGAACCGTTATAATTTTCTTATAGCTACCTATACCAATTTTTATTTTTAAGATTTTAAAAAAAATGTAATTGCATTCTACATAATTAGATCTTTCAAACGACCATTCGCCAAAAAAATACCTAAATGCTTATCTTTTTTTAAGGCTAAATTTGCTCTTAAACTATATAATAATAATAGAAATGAATTAAGTATAGATTATGAGAGAAAGCTCAGCATTATGACGGCAACAGTATGCTGCTGCCGACACTGATTTTCAGTTTTCCCTCCCCGAAGTGTTGATATCGTAAAAAAGAATCGTGCACGATATTCACACCAATTCAAGACAGCTTACAAACAATTATAATCCTATCCAGCGTACTATCAATCAATTGACACAAATACTTTGGTGAAATCAGATTTTATTATGGTGGTTTCACTATTAGTGGAGTAATTGGTGGTCGAGTTCATCTATACTAATATTATAAAGCTGAAGAGTTTGTTTGTTTGTTTGTTTTTTTGTTTGAACGCGCAAATCTCAGGAACTACTTGTTCGAATTGAAAAATTCTTTTTGTGTTGGATAGTCTATTTATTGAGGAAGGCTATAGGCTATATGTATAAAATAATACTATCTGTCTGTATGTCTATCCGAGCAAATCTCCAAAACGGCTAAACCGATTTTAATGAAAAGGAGGTGGCCAAAAGTGACATACGTTATTTTTTGTCCGTCTGTCTGTCTGTACGTCTATGTGTCTATTCGAGCTAATCACCAAAACGGCTGAACAGATTTTAATGAAACTTTGCAGACGTGAAAGACTTTGCGACATCAGTGGGTGTCTGTCGATTGTCTTCAATGATCTATCAGCGTAGGTAAAGCCGAAACTACTAAGTTTAGGAAGCCGAAATTTGGAACAGTGGTTTATTTTATAGCGTTAGTATTAATTTTTTAAGAAAGGAATATTTGGAAATTTCAAATTTAAGGAGGGAGGGATGGAGGGGCTTCGTATGAGAGTCTTTGTTCTTTAAAGTTAGAAACATAAAAATTTTAAAATAAATAAATAATGACGTGTTTCAGGATTTTTGGATATTAAGGGTGGGAAACGGGAGGTGAAAAGTATGGGAGTATCGGTTTTCTTAAAGGAGTGGGGAGAATGAAGATTGAAAGTTAGAATGGGTGTACCCAATATTAGTTTCAGCAAAAAGTACCTACGTATAAACCATTTCGAATGTTAATACTACCTAAAACAGGAATGTGTAGTCTACGCAAGCGAAGCTGCGGGCGGTCGCTAGTCATAAATACGAGGACACTGAGTAATAAAAACTACGCGTCATCATAATTACGTTACAGGAACCATAATATCCACAGACGCATATTTTTTTCCTCTTCATATTCCTCGTTTTTTATTGTGGGGGTCATCCATTGCTAGACACTTTTTTCTTAATAGAAATGAATAAAACACATTTTGGTTTATGAACACTGCTACGCCCGAAATAGGCCTCTTTATTTTTATGTAAATATTGCATACAATATTTCATTTCTGGTCTATTAGTGTCCGTAAACAAAAAATGTACTTTATACTTGTTAAACTTATAGTTAACTATAAAACTGCACCGCAGTAAAAGCTAGTTTAGTTTTTACCATTAATTTATCGTCATATTTATTTATACAATGCGTTTGGACATTGATGGAGTCAATACCTTTAATACCAATAACTTTAGGTAACTCTATCAAAGCACGGTTCCTGAAAAAGCAGCCAAGCAGGAGTCTTGGTTGCGTTCATAATATTCCGTACGCATACAAATACGTCGTGGCAGCCCGATCGCAGCGAACCTGTTTCAAGTCTATAAGGCCATGTGGCCGTGGTTCGAATCCGGTCGTGTAGCAATGAGTTTTTTGTACCTTAAGTACATTAATAATTATTACTGACTCCGTGCCTCGGAGAGCACGTTAAGCAGTCGGTCCCGGGTGTTGTCAATAGATGGCTGTCATTACAATCCGCCGACCCGCATTGGAACAGCGTGGCGGATTTAAGCTGAAAGCCGCCTCATCTTAAAGGGAAACCAAGCCCCTGCAGTGGGATATAAAAAAGTCCTGATGGAATGAAATGGAAATACAAATAAAAGCTCTACATCTGCTCCCTTTGCCCAATTACAAAACTATTATTTTGTTACAATCTGTCGAAAACTGGTAGTTGTCCTGTAGTCATTGGAAGAAAGTGATCCTAAAGAATATATTTTAGATATGAACAATTATAAAAAAAAAATAAAAACAATATGTCACTTGCCTATAATAATAATAAATATGACCTCTTTCATTATATTTTAAATTTGGCGATTAGGTACAACGATTGGGTACTCATAATTTTTAGTTGCCAATCAAGTATTTACGTGTAAAGTTTGGACGGAGCGGAGCTCTAAAAATTTACGCATAAACAGAATAAATTAAACATACTTGCATAATTTAATTTGACAGCTGCGTTTGGTTTACATAATAGTCATAAATGTCACTACACGGTATCGAAGTGACAAGACCGGCGCGCGGGGATTTCACGGAGGTGAAGACCTGACGCGCGGGGACTTCAAGCACTATAACTCGAACTGAAACTCGCGATCCTGCACTAGGTAGCTGGAGTATGAGTGGTTAGACGGTAAACGCAGAAGAAGGCTTCTAGTCATTTCGTACTTTTGTGCACACTTGTTAATGAAGAATAGTACTTTTAAAGTCTGACGATCACACAGACGGAGCAGCTCTTGGCACGAATGTTTAAAAGTTCTAATAATCTGAGCGATTGACCGAGTGGATAGAGACCCTAACTCCGAAGCCAAGGGTCGCGGGTTCGATTCCCGTCCGGGACTAAAATTTGTGTGCATGAACATGTCTGTGTGTTCCGTGTCTGGGTGTAAAAAGTATATTTAAGTACGTAGACAATTGTCTAGTACTCCGTAATACAAGCACAATACTTGCTTACTTTGAGGCTAGATGGCGCAGTGTTGAATGTCCTAAGTATTGTTATTATTATAGTCTTCTTGATAGCATTTCTTTATTTTCGTCTGTATGAAATTTGACTCAGTCGTCGTTTGAGTCTTGATAGCCTAAAACGCAACGAACCTGTCTCAAATTTATAAGGCCATAGGGCCATGGTTCAAATCCGGGCGTGTACCAATGAGTTTTTCTGACTTAAGTACATAACTATCACTGACTCCGTGCCTCGGAGAACACGTTAGGCAGTCGGTCCCGGATGCTGTCAATAGATGGTGGTCGTTGCAATCCCCAATCCGCAGTCGCACAGTGTGGTGGATTTAAGCTCCAAGCCCCCATACCCCTCTCCCCGTGGGAGGCCTAAGCCCCTGCAGTGGGTTAAAAATGGGCTGATGAAGAAGAAGAAATTTGACTCATACATAGCAATCAATTTCTTTGAAATGATGTATATCTGTGATATCACAATATTATTATACCACAATATTAATATTACCTGAGATTACTAGAAATAACACAAAATCAATATATCCTCAAATAGTTTAGAATAGAGATAATAGAGGTTGAATCGACCGCCGCGCTGCGGCGCCGTATGACTCGGTCTAGATATGATATTGAAACAAATTTTCATATATTAAATAAATATTGAACAGATATTCAGTGGGTTGGAGTCAGGTACTTATTATAAGCACGTCTTCGTATGTTAAAAAGGAACTCAAAAGGTTTAAAACTCTAATAATTCGCCGAAGAGATGAATATGTATCATTTGATATCTATCAGGTGTCGTAACTATCATATCTCTATATAGAAAAATTATAGAATATAGGTTCCTATCTTTTTTAAGGCTCCGTACCCAAAGGATACCAACGGGAACCCTATTACTAAGTCCGTCCGTCCGTCCGTCCATCCGTCCCAGTGTTGCCAGACGTCCCAATTTTTGCGGGACGTCCCGGTTTTAGGGCTCAAATTAAATGTCCGGCACGGGACGCCAGTAGTTCCGATCATTATGTGAAAATTCGATCGAAATCTAATAGAAATATAGTTGTTTCCAGCTGGTCTATTCACTGAAAACAACGTAATCTGAATCGAAACATTAACTGAAAATTGCTGAATTATTAGATATTGTAATTCAGCAATTCCATTAGAATTGCAAACTTGTGCAATTCAATTTTGATTTCGAGTCATGTATGGACTTTCATATATTTTTGAAAGGCAAGAAAGATATATTACAACAAGTAATATCATTTGAACAATATAACGTAAAATAAAAATATTATGTTTATTATAATCTTTTTATTAATTTGTGTGATACACTATATGTTAGTAAGCTTGTGTTTTTCTATTACGAAAGAATTCAGTGTCATATTTATAATTTAGAGTGATTATAAAATTAAAAGTAAATATTAAATGGTACGGAATTTCTTTCGGATTTTTTTTTGTCTCTAATTTTTCAACGAAATCCCACATTTTTGTAATTTCCGCATACAAATCCCGATTTACGCGAAAAAAATCTGGCAACACTAATCCGTCCGTCCGTACGTCTGTCACAGGGCTTTACTGTCCGAACGATAATAGGTAGGTAGCATGAGATGGTAGATACTTGAAATATTCACAGAGCACGTATCACAAAAAAATAATTAAATAAAGTTAAAATTGAAAGAGTCCGTATACAAGAAACGTGTTTTTTTTTTTAAATATATTCTACGGTGGTAGGTACGGAAGCCTTAGTTTGCGAAATGATAACACCTCAGTGATGACGACTTTAATTTTTTTTACATATTCGGTCATATGATCGATGTAACTTTTGTACTCTTTCGTTCTGTGCAGTTATTACAAGCAAATATAATCTAAACAAGTAAGTTTAACTTCCATTAACTTCATGTCTCTGTCCACAACACTACTCCACGAGTTGTGGTGCATTAAAACTGTGCCATCGTTTCATAACTTCAGCATGCCACGTTACACATTTCAAATTCGAAATACAAACTGTCTTGTGCATACAATGAACGGCAAACAAAAGAGTTGTGGTGGCCGAGTGGTTGTGCACTCCGTATTTGATACAGAAGTCGTGGATTTGATTCCCGCCATGAGCGAATTGACCGATGACTATTTAATTATTACGCAAGTTGTAATTTAAATAAACCATTATTCGTGTATAGAAATATTGTGAAATCTTCATACGTAAACAATAATAATAAGGCTTCAGATTCTGTACAATGTACGTCGTCCCGTTTTTATTAAATTTCAATCTACGTTATTGGCTCAAATCTTTACTCAATGGCAACAAAAAAAAAATTGTAAGTAAATACGAACCTTTGTTCGTCCATGGGCTATTTTGAAAACGAGATAGTATTAATATCGTTCGATAGAAAAAATCACCAAAAGAACCTTAATAAAAATTTTTTCTTTTGTATTAATATCACAATTTTTTAACGTTAAAAAAATTCTCAAACGAAGGTTATACTCATACCTATCCATTGGCCTTTTATTTTTGTATATATAATACTTATTTCTTTTGCAATTAAAAATATAAAGGTGCACGTTTACGTCTTTATTTTCAGTCTTGTATCCCTTTTGCACTAGAGTATATGGCGCATCTGCCTTCTCTATCGCACGCGATTGGTCCGGCCGGGCAGAGGCAATTTTTCCGGGCATTGTACTGACTCTTAACGCACGTATGGCGTAAGATGATATATATCGACTTTATTTAGAATTTGACGATTCTAAGTATTTTAGAACGCACAGTGTATGTCATCGCTGTGCTCTTTCCATTAATGCAAATCTTAACGCATAGTAAGCGCCTAGTGCAAGCGTGCGAATAGTATGGTTCATGAATCGAACTAAAATAAATGACAATCGTAAAAACCTCATAATAATGGTTACTCTTTTTGTGAACAAACACACAGACAGATAGACGTTCCGTTTTATATATAGCGAGAATCGATAATTTAAAAAAAAGTTACAATTTTTAATTATTATTCAGCTTGTTTGCCAATGTAGGAGAAACCTACGTTTTCTTGTAAATCAACTGACGGCCTATTGACTTTTATTTTTAAGAGCCAACACTTCAATTGGATAGACAGCTTTACGCCTCTAACATTTTTATACTTCTGCAATTAATCCCAACAATAAACTACATACGTACAAACCTATCGCGACAAATGGGTCACTAAAATAAGACATGAATACAACAAAACAATGTGATTCCTATGAGGCGCCTGATTGACGGCATACAAGATTTCTCGATATCTTTAAGGATCGCGTGCCAAAATAAAATAAATGAGATTGATTTCCTGCAGAATTATATTTACGTCTGAAATGTTCGAGCCACAATGGAGTGAAAATTACTCATGATTTTTTTCCACGTATACGCCGATACTTATTTACCGGCATCAAATGAGATCGCGTGTGAAATAAAATAATGAAACGGATTTTCGCACATTTCGGAGTATATTATGACAATCGAAAGCTATTAAAATCGTGCCCATCAGCTGCACGTAGATAGTAAATTATTTAAAGTTTAGTTGAGATAAAAAAAGTTTTTAAATACAAATTTTTATTTTCGAAACGATTAGATTTCATTTAAATTTTGAAAATTAATGCCAAAACTAGAAACAGAATCACCATTAATGTTTATGAATACCACAAAATCAAACGAATAATATTCACGCGTAACGTGTTCACAAAGTTTTATTTGAAGACACGCTTTATTTGTACCGGTCGTTTCTAAAAGTGCTACTTACAAGGTAGAAATATTAAAATTGCAGACATAAATAAAATATATGATATGCACAAAACTTCATAACTGAGAACATTAAGGAAGATTAAACACATGTTTTTTTAAGGTTTTTTTAAAATCTTACTACAGAAACCGTCTCCGACTTAAATGAAATACATTTTTACGACGTTTACAAGGAATATTAGAACCGCACACAAGTACGCCCGCGACGCCGGCTGTCGTCTATCTATATTTCAGATTGGGGTCACGCTGCTTTACAAAGTGCGATAAAATCATTCTTTGCTATTATAATTGCTATTTTTTCGCGTTATTTGTTATACTTTGCGGTTAATACGAAGAATATAGTAATTAGCGGGCTATGTAAGCCTGTCTTTGAATAATTAATACCTAGGTAGAATAATTCGATAACGTCGTGATAGCCCAAAGCGCAACGAACCTGTCTCAAATTTATAAGGCTATAGACCCATGGTTCGAATCCAGGTGTGAACCAATGAGTTTTTATGACTTAAGTACATAACTATCACTGACTACGTGCCTCGGAGACCACGTTAAGTAGTTGGTCCCGGACGCTCTCAATAGATGGCGGTCGTTACAATCGCCGACCCGCAGTGGAGCAGCGTGGTGGATTTAAGCTCCACGCTCCCTTCACCCCGGGGGAGGCCTAAGCTCCTGCAGTGGGGTAAACATGGGCTGATGAAGATGAAGAAGGTAGATTAATTATTTACCTATGTGTTTTGTACGTATACATGTATACCATGTTACAGTGACGAGAAGTGCGCATGTGCATGGCATGAGATATAAGAATGCCGCTTGGCATATTCAGACTTATATTGGTCGTATAAGTTTGTGTATCGATGTACTATCAATGGCATGGTGTACGTAGACGCGGTACTGTGATGACATAGATGGTATCGTCTGTCCATTCCAACGGCCGCAGCTAGCCCAGCCTGACGTTGACGAAGATTGCCTATAAATAATTCTAGTTTCCTGTCACTAAACACACTTGTGTGGCGGCAACGCGTCAGTTTCAAAATCAAATTACCATTTGAATTTTGATTAGGTACCACAAATTAACTTCAAATTCATTAGTTGAAACTCAGTATTATTCTGAACATTTCGACGTTTAGGTTATACGTACATCATAACTAGCTATAAGATTGCGGCTTCGCCCGCGCGGATTACACATTTGTATCGAGACCGCGAAAGGGATGCGACATTGTAGCAAACATATAGTAGAGCTGACTGAATTTTTTTCAATTTTTGGAGTCCACCATTTAAAAGATCTGTGTATCTGTCCCAACGATGTTGACTGATGATGGCGTTTTGAACAATTATCTCCTGCAGCACCCTCTGGCTGCTGAAAAATGTTAGCAAAAGAATATACGCCGTAGACCAATATACACCAGTAGACGTCATGAAATATTCGCTATAAAGTAGAATTTCGTATGACTCGCATGAAAAAGCCGTACCTACCGGAAAAAATAGAGTTTTTCTCACGTTTCCGGTCGTTTCGAAATATGAGACGCTGCATCCTGATTATTATGCTATCTAAGTCATAAACCAAATTATGAAAGATATAAACTCGACGGTTCGTAGGTATTATCAGCGTTATTGTGGCTACACGATTGTTTTAAACAAAGACCGGACGACAATGGCAGCGTGTCTCGTCATTCGTGCCATAATTTCTACTGATTTATCGAGGCTGCGTCAAACAATGTTGTTTTATGGCCGCCAATGTACAGCAGCGACGTGGTGCCGACGCGGACGTTGCCGAAATGCGAGAACTAATGTGGCGTAGCCCGCCTCGTGAAATATCTACTAATCAACGTTTATTACTCCGTGCTGTCAAAATCAGCTACATTTATCACTTTAACGATTTATAGTTGGGCAGTATAAGAAAGAAGAAAATATCGTAACGTGTAATTTCTAAAAGGATTTGTGACGATAATAGCGAAAAATGGATCAACTGAAATTATTTGTGGAATGTGATGTAAATTGTGATGACAATCAAACTTGTAATTTTGCTCAGTAATATTTAATCATGTATATTTGATGATATCACTATAACAGCCACCGTGGTGGGAGAGTGGCAGCGTCACTGAGATGTCGTATTAAATTGATGTGTGGTACATCGTCTATACCGTTTATATTTCGTCGCGCGCCTGTCGTTCGCGCGCGCGTACGTTTGGGACACTAGCAATCTCTAACCCTAGTTAGTTTTTGGTTTCCCAGCTTGCGCCAAACTTCTAGTACGCTCTGAATGTCGACTCCGGGGCATTTTGCGTATGTGCGGGGCCCGCTCTCGACAAATACCAATATACCTATGGGCGCGGGCGTGTGCGCAGGAGCGTTTAATTTTATGCACGATTCTTTGGCGCTCTGAATTGCCTGCGAATGCTCAATACGCCGGTACTACCGCGCGGGCAGCAAGGGGTAGCAGTAGCCACATGCGCGATCGAGTAGCGCGAGCTATCCGACCTCTCTTTCTTCTCCATTTTATGCTACTGCGACGCTCTCTGTATAAATAACTTCACAGTGGCAAGGAATCGCGCCTGTTTACAAGCGACTTGCGCATTCGTGGCGCGTGGTACATATGTATGAGGTATGAGCGCGCCACACCCCGCCAAATGAGGTGCGTCATGACATGTTTCATACGAATTCTATATATTTTCTTTCGCCGATTGCCAGGCGCCGTACACTCATCGCCGCGCATAACGGCAAGGTAGTGCCTAGGCGTCAAATCAAGCTATCAAAACAAGCATCAAATCATAAAATTTGAATATTCATTGCCTAGTAGTAATCAGTTTGTGTAATCGGTAAATTAGTTTAAAATGAAATCTTTATTATTTGATGCTTGTCATTTTAGAACATGAAACTGCTGGAAACCGAGTAATTTACATGAATATGTAATACTTTCAGAACTCACGTCATAAGGCAGTCGTACCGCCCGATCGACGAATGGACACCTGTTAACCTCCCACTGGTTCAGGTCGATGTTTTTGTTAAAACGAGCTCACGTAATTTTTGGACTCAGCACTTAGATTTTCAATTTTGTTTCGAAATTCAGAACTCAATTTAAGAAGGCATTTTAAAAGTTGTGTTATTTGGATGTTGCTAAGGAAAATTAGTCCAACCCATTAAATATTAATAATAACTTCAATTAATATCGGTATATCGCGTAGTATTTATATAAGTATCATTTCCAGATATGTTTATAAAGAAATTATTAATGGAATCTATGTTTAAGTCAATAATTAATTAGTTTATTACATACAAGGTGATATTTTAGTAACCGGCCAAAATTTTTCTAGATGTTAGTACCACCAATAGACCTCATTGCGTAAACAAAAAATATAGATTACATTTTCATTATAAATTATTTTATCTACAATGTTATTTTATAACACGTTTGGTTGCCTTCATAACGCTATAGTAAACGTACGCGCCCGAGGCCTTGAAACGGAATGGGGCGGCGGGTATGAATGGTGACTAGAGTTATTGGTTTTTTCGGGAAAGGTTTATGTAGTCATATCTCAAAATTTTTTTATAGAACGATACTAAAAGAAAACAAGACGGTTATCGGTTTTCTACCAAAAATCATTATATTAAAATTTGGCTGGTCATTAAAACCTCAACCTGTATACAAATTTCATGTAAATAATTAACTTTTAATTAATAAATAAAAATGTATTTCGTATTGTTGTGGATACATAGACGGTTTCTGCTAAACTACATCCGTTTATCATAGGAAAATAATCTTATTTAGAATTAATTTGAAGGTTGACAGGTTCACTGCTAATTTGGCTGTTCTATACGAGAGCAAACTCGGCGACGGCCCGCACATGCCGCCAGCAGAAATCTATGGCACTTCGGTTGCATTTACGGCGTCCCGAAGACATTACAAAAGCCATTCCCTTATCTAATGTCTTTCTCGGATTTATTTAACTTTTTCTCCCGTTGTCGGCGGCAACGGAAATCGTTCGATAAAGATGTCAAGAATAAATAGTTCACTTTCTGTGTTCCTTCGCTAACTAACGATACATCTTTGCACACTTTGAAATGCGGTTTGTAATTCTGTTCGATTTTATTTTTAAGCGACTTCAAAAAAGAAGGAGGTTACTCAATTCGACCGTATATATGTTTTTTTTTTTTATGTGTGTTCAGGGATAAGTTCGTTGTTTATGAACCGAATTGGATGATTTTTTTTTTTGTGAAAGGGAGATATCTCCGAAATGGTACCATGATAAGGAAACCAAGATCTGATGATGGCATCCTAGAGAAATCGAGGGCCACCTTCGAAAATCGTATTTTAAAGTATCGTATTTTAAGTATTTTGATAAAGTACTACTACTAGTACTATTTAATGAAAGTCGGGAGTCGGTCTGATGATAGAGCTGAAAGACAGTCGAGGGAACTCCTCAACGACTTACAGCAATTACCTGGTGTTTGGACTTGATTCATTTCTATTGATGAGATCTTTGCACCCATATGGATTATAAGTGCCATTACAGGTCTGATGATGGAGACCATGCACAATCGAGGGAACTCCTCAACGATTTACAGCAATTACCTGGTGTTTGGACTTAATTCGTTTCTATTAATGAGAACCTTGCACCTCTAAAGGTTATAAGTACCATTACAGGTCTGATGATGGAGACCATACACCGTCGAAGGAACTCCTTAACGATTTATAGCAATTACCTGGTGTTTGGACTTGATTCATTTCTATTGATGAGATCTTTGCACTCATATGGTTTATAAGTGCCATTACAGGTCTGATGATGGAGAACATACACAATCGAGGGAACTCCTCAACGATTTACAGCAATTACCTGGTGTTTGGACTTAATTCATTTCTATTAATGAGAACTTTGCACCCATATGGGTTATAAGTACCATTACAGATCTGATGATGGAGACCATACACAATCGAGGGAACTCCTTAACGATTTACAGCAATTACCTGGTGTTTGGACTTAATTCGTTTCTATTGAAGAGAACTTTGCACTCATATGGGTTATAAGTGCCATTACAAGTCTGATGATGAAGACCATAAACAGTCGAGGGAATTCCTCAACGATTTACAGCAGTTACTTTTTGTTGAGCTTCCTTCATACGGTTGAATATGCCAAAATGTTCAGTTCGCACAAAAATAATAATTAAGATTGAAGTTTTACATGGGAATACCACTGCTTACTAGGCATGCTGATGCGTCAATTTGACACTGAATTTACGTTGCGTAATCGTGGTTCTGTCTCATTAGAGTAGCGCGTTTAGTAGCCCCATTTATACTAAATACAAATAAGTTACAGATGCGTTCAACTAAAAATTGAAAAATAAAATAATTTAAAAAAAAATAAAAACCGACTTCAAAAACATAAACTAAAAAAGTTAAAAATAAAATTTTCACTTTAAACAAAGGAGCATTAACAGGCGGCATATAGTTACTGAAGTCGGTGCCAACTCAGACACTTTAAATGGGTACTTACCAGGTAATAACAATTACAACAATGATATATTTATAACAATAACAAAAATAGAACACAATTTAAAGTGTCTGAGTGAGTAGGCACCGACTTCATCAACTATATGCCGCCTGTTAATGCTCCTTTCTTTAAAGTGAAAATTTTATTTTTAACTTTTTTAGTTTATGTTTTTGAAGTCGGTTTTTATTTTTTTTTTGTGTATACCATATCAGCCCATTACGCCCCACAGCAGGGGCTTAGGTCTCCCCTCGGAGTGTAGGTGCTTGGAATTTATTCTATGACACTGCTCCAGTGCGTATAAGTGGATTTTAACGACTGCCCTCCGATGATGACAACCGTGAACAACGGTTAAATGTGCTCTCCGAGGCAGGGAGTCAATGATAGTTGTGTATTTAAGTCAGAAAAAAGTTATTGGTACATGACCTGGGATTGGAACCACGACCTTCTGGTATATATTTCCTATCCGATTTTGTATATATTTCTTATCAATGTACTTTTACTATCATAAGATTTGTCTATATCGTTTTCACGGCTAAACAACTGAACCAAGCTAGATAAAATTTAGCAGTGAGATAGCTTGCATCATAAAGATGGACATATTCTACCTTATTAATACTTTTTCGCATGTAAACCACTATAGCAGGAATATAGCTTGTGCACCCTGAAAATGCGGTAACAGGATTTGTAATAAGTTGAGGTCCCTTCAAAAAGTTCGTTTTTAAGTAACTTTTTCAGGAATTTTTCAGTTTTATAATTAAATATTTTATTCGTTGAAGACACGATTTTTATGTAACATTATCGATTCAAGTTATTTTTCAAACACATGGTTGATTGAGAAATTAAAGTCAATTTTATGCCACCCGTAAATAATAATAATAGCTCGTCTCTTTAAACTACAAGATCTTTCTTTCGCCGCTAACTCTTTACCTCCCGTCGCGAGATACAAAAGATCTAGTTACCGTACATCCTATGAACACTCTACGAATCTTACTTCAGGTCCTATTAGCTCATTACTAGACGGTCCCTATTTACTTTGTTACTAGCGCATGTTGTTTAAATCTTATAAAGCGATGACAGAATAAATACCAAAAAAGTAATTGTTTTGTCATTGAAAATTACTATCATATCCATTTCACGGGAGACGCATTTTTAGCCATAACTCCAAAGGTATAAGGTCTAGCTAAGATTTTAAGGTCTTAAAAGATCAATAATTTAGTTGCGCATCGGATGACACCAAAATGTTGAAAATCAATTTGGTAGTTTATGAAAAAAATGGGAAAATGTAAAAAAATCAGGGTTTTTTTTTCGGATTTTTTTTTACTAAATCCAAATTATTTCGAGTACGGGGACCGACATCGAAAATAAAAAAAATAGTATCCTGGCCATTAATGTAGCTTCGGTTTGAGATCAAGTTTTTGGAAAGCGGTTGGTAATTGTAAGAGAAATTATTTCCGAAAGATGAGATTTTTTGGTCGATCGCTGGTGTTTGTGAATATAAGTTACTATATTTCAGAGGGTATTTGTCGGATCACTTCAAAGTGTTATACAAAAGGTTAGAGGGCGTTGGTAGCTACAGCTTGAAACCAAAATTTTGGATATCAATTGGAAATCGAACAAGAAATTTGACATCACATGTTAGATTTTATGGACGATCCGGAACTTGTTAACATTACGGTCATCGCCTTTCGGCCTGTATTCGTTCGAATGTTTCATTATCTAGTTCAAAACGTTTAAGGATATCAGAGGCTGCAGTTAAAATCGTCGAAATCGACGATTTCGGGGCAATTTAATTTAATTTAGTTTTTAGTACTAAGTACTTTTGAAATAGTGAATTCTGAGTTTTAAGCCATTCCTGAGTTCCTGGTTTTTGATGTACAGTTAAGGGTTCCGTTTTTTTTTTCATTTCGAAGTACAGACAGAATCCGTAATATATATAAATTTAGAATTTTGCCTATATCAGTTTTTATTTTCAGTTTTTTTAAGCCTTATTTATATTTATTACATTGAGCTATTTTGAATTGGTATTAATTGACCAGGAAGACAGACACTTAGTGTTTTGATTAATTATATATAAATTTAGAAAAGCGTTCAGTTTTTTAGTATTGCTTTTTTCGACTTTTTGCGACTTCAAAAAAGAAGGAGGTTACTCAATTCGACCGTACATATGTTTTTTTTTATGTGTGTTCAGGGATAAGTTCGTTGTTTATGAACCGAATTGGATGATTTTTTTTATACATTGAGCTAGTTTGAATTGGTATTAATTGACCAGGAGGACAGACATTTATTGTTTTGATTAATTAGAACTTTATACCTCAAGCCATTCCTGAGTTCCTGGTTTTTGATGTACAGGTAGTTAGACAACGAAAATCTTTTAGGGTCCGTTTTTTTTATATATTTTGAATTAGTTACAAGAATCGTAATAAAAAAAAGCTATTGCATACATTTTGTATCAACTTATGCAATTTATTCATTTATTTTATTTATGCAGTATTAAATCTGAGTTACTCTTAGTCGCGCCTAAAGAAGTTTTACTTCAAAAACAAAGAAAAAGAAATACGGCATAAATAAAATAAATAAATAATTATAATTGCATAAGTTGATACAAAATGTATGCAATAGCTTTACTGCGGCAGTCCTCGAGTGCCACACGTCTTTTTTTATTTATTTTATTTATGCAGTATTTCTTTTTCTTTGTTTTTGAAGTAAAACTTCTTTAGGCGCGACTAGGAGTAACTCAGATTTAAATACTGCATAAATAAAATAAATAAATAAATATTATGCATAAGTTGATACAAAATGTATGCAATAGCTTTACTGCGGCAGTCCTCGAGTGCCACACGTCTTTTTTTTATTAAATTCTTGTCGTTGGGCAGCAAGTAACGATGCAAACATCCCACGCATTTCTTTCTTAAATGCGGACAACTCATTGTTACCAGTACTAGTGCTAGGCTGCGATAAATCAGAGGGACTGTCGTGTTCTTTTCTCTTTTTCGTACGAAAAAAGACAGAGTTTGGTAGAATAATAGTTGTTCAAGCATAATCGAGTCGTTCAAGTTTGATTCGGACAAAGACTTATTCATATTGCCACCTTGTACTAGGAGAACAACAAGCACGTGGAGATTATAGTCAAGTAGGTCACAATGGAAGTATATTATTTGACGTGAATAAATTATGTGGGTCCCAGTCACAGACAATTCTGTCTGTGGTCCAGCGACAATGGCGCGATTCCGTGCGTAGTGGTATTATAAGCTCAGTACCAGGACCGCATAAATTAGAGGTAGTTCGGTCGAAGCACACTCACGGAAGTAGGAGACGCACACGACGACGAGGCGGCGATAGGCGTATGCACACGCCCTGAGCACGAAATGACGTAATCACTCTTAACGATTTATGCACTCCTATTTTCTTGCACTGATTATGAGCGTAAGGTTTTTTTCGTTACGGAATTTCTCGATTCGCTCCCCGCGCTCAAAGGCTCGCGATAGAAGCTATGCAATAGATAAGTAAATTAAAAAAAAAATGGTTATCTCAGCTAGTTTGAATTGGCATTAAATGACTAGGAGGACAGACACTTAGTGTTTTGATTAATTACAACTTTATACCTCAAGCCATTCCTGAGTTTCTGGTTTTTGATGCACAGATAGTTCGACAACGAAATCAACCTTTTAGGGCTGCGTTTTTTTTTCATTTTGAAGTACAGAATCGTAACAAAATAAGTTATTTAGAACGTTTTTAGTTAAGCTTAAAAGCCATTTTTTATGCTAGTTTTAATGGGTATTAAATGACCAGGAGGACAGACATATAAATGTCAGTCCTCTTCGTCATTAATTAGAACTTTATACCTCAAGCCATTCTTGAGTTTCTGGTTTTTGATGCACAGATAGACAACGAAAATCTTTTAGGGTTCCGTTTTTTTAAATATTTTGAATGAAGTTTACAAGAATCGTAATAAAAATAAGTAAAATTTAGAAAAAGCCGTTATTTATAATGCCCTTTTTTTGAAATGGTTTTATAAATGACCAGGAGGACAGGCATTTAGTATTTTGATTTATCAGAACTTTATACCTCAAGCCATTCCTGAGTTCCTTGTTTTTGATGTAGTCGGACAACGAAATGTCTTTGGGTTCAGTTTTTTTTTATTTAAATTTGAAGTCGTAACATTTTTAAAGCCTATTTTTAGTTTTGAAATAGTTTGAATTAGTATTAAATGACCAGGAGAACAGACACTTAGTGTTTTGATTAATTACAACTTTATACCTCAAGCCATTCCTGAGTTTCTGGTTTTTTATGCACAGATAGTTCGACAACGAAATCAACCTTTTAGGGCTTCGTTTTTAATTTTTTTTTTTTTTTTCATTTTGAAGTACAGAAAGAATCATAACAAAATAAGTATTTAGAAAAAGACTAGTTAAGTTTTTAGTTAGACTTTTTTTGAAAGCCTTGTTTTTATTACATTGAGCTAGTTTGAACTGGTATTAAATGACCAGGAGCACAGACACTTAGTGTTTTGATTAATTAGAACTTTATGCCTGAAGCCATTCCTGATGTCCTGGTTTTGATTCACAGATAGTCTGACAACGAAATAAACCTTTTAGGGCTTCGTTTTTATTTTTTATTTTTTTTTCATTTTGAAGTACAGAATCATAACAAAATATTAGAAAAAGCCTAGTTTTAGTTATACTTTTTTTGAAAGCCTTGTTTTTTATTATTGAGCTAGTTTGAATGGTATTACATCACCAGGAGGACAGACATTTATTGTTTAGATTAATTAGAACTTTATACTTTAAGCCATTCCTGAGTTCCTGGTTTTTGATGTACAGATAGACAACGAAAATTTTTTAAGGGTTTCGTTTTTTTTTTCTTCATTTTGAAGACAGAATCGTAACAAAGTAGGTTATTTTTAATTGGTATTAAATGACCAGGAGGACAGACATATACATGTCTGTTGAGGTTAATTAGAATTTTATACTTCAAGCCATTCCTGAGTTCCTGGTGTTTGTTGTACAGATAGTTAGACAACGAAAATCTTTTAGGGTTCCGTTTTTTTAAATATTTTGATTGAAAGTACGAATCGTAATAAAAAAAAATAAGTAGGTTTAGAAAAAAGCCTATTTTTTTAGTTAAATAATTCCTTTTTTTGAAATGGTTAACACTGAGCTAGTTTGAATTGGCATTAAATGACCAGGAGGACAGACACTTAGTGTTTTGATTAATTACAACTTTATACCTCAAGCTATTCCTGAGTTCCTGGTTTTTAATGTACAGATAAGCAAAGAAAATCTTTTAGGGTTCCATTTTTTTTTTATTTTAAACTATTTTTTAGTAAGCCTTATTTTAGTTTTTAAGGTTATCTTTTGAAATAATTAGAAGGACAGAAACAGTGTTTTAATTAATTAGAACTTCATACCTACCATACATTCCTGAGTTCCTGGTTTTTGATGCACAGATAGTAAGACAACGAAAATCTTTTAGGGTTCCGTTTTTTTTTAATATTTTGAATGGAGCACAAGAATCGTAATAAAAAAAATAGGTAAATTTAGAAAAAGCCTATTTTTTTAGTTAGTTATTTATAATGCCCTTTTTTGAAATGGTTTTATAAATGACCAGGAGGACAGGCATTTAGTGTATTGATTATTTAGAACTTTATACCTCAAGCCATTCCTGAGTTCCTGGTTTTTGATGTAGTCGGACAACGAAATGTGTTCAGTTTTTAAGCTATTGCATAGATTCTATCGCGGGCCTTTGAGCGCGGGGACCGAATCGAGAAATTTTGTAACGAAAAAAACCTCACTCTCATAATCAGTGCAAGAAAATAGGAGTGCATAAATCGTTAAGAGTGATTACGTCACTTCGTGCTCGGTGCGTGTGCATACGTCTATCGCCGCCTCATCGTCGTGTGCGTCTCTTACTTCCGTGAGATGCTTCGACCGCACTACCTCTAATTTATGCGATCCTGGTACTGCGTTTATAATACCACTACGCACGGAATCGCGCCATTGTCGCGCTGGACCACAGACTAAATTGTCTGTGACTGGGACCCACATAATTTATTAACGTCAAATAATATACTTCCATTGTAACCTACTTGACTATAATCTCCACGTGCTTGTTGTTCTCCTAGTACAAGGTGGCAATATGAATAAGTCTTTGTCCGAATCAAACTTGAACGACTCGATTATGCTTGTTGAACCAACTATTACCCTAGTTTGAATTGGTATAAAATGACCAGGAGTACAGACATATAAATGTCTGTCCTCTTGGTGATTAATTACAACTTTATAACTCAAGCTGTTCCTGAGTTTCTGGTTTTTGATGCACAGATAGTTTGACAACGAAATCAACCTTTTAGGGCTTTGTTTTTATTTATTTTATTTAATCTTTTTTATTTTGAAGTACAGAATCATAACAAACTAAGTTTAGAAAAAGTTAAGTTAAGTTAAGTTTTTAATTAGACTTTTTTTGAAAGCCTTGTTTTTATTACATTGAGCTATTTTGAACTGGTATTAAATGACCAGGAGCACAGACACTTAGTGTTTTGATTAATTAGAACTTTATGCCTCAAGCCAGGTCCTGGTTTTGATTCACAGATAGTCTGACAACGAAATCAACCTTTTAGGGCTTCGTTTTTTTTTTTTCATTTTGAAGTACAGAATCGTAACAAAATAATTTAGAAAAGCCTAGTTAAGTTTTTATAAGCTTAAAGCCATTTTTTATGCTAGTTTGAATTGGTATTAAATGACCAGGAGGACAGACATGTAAATGTCTGTTGAGGTTAATTAGAACTTTATACTTCAAGCCATTCCTGAGTTCCTGGTTTTTGTTGTACAGATAGTAAGACAACGAAAATGTTTTAGGGTTCCGTTTTTTTTAATTTGAATGAAAGTACGAATCGTAATAAAAAAAAATAAAAGGTTGATTTCGTTGTCGAACTATCTGTGCATCAAAAACCAGAAACTCAGGAATAGCTTGAGTTATAAAGTTGTAATTAATCAAAACACTAATTGTCTGTCTTCCTGGTCATTTAATACTAATTCAAACTATTTCAAAAGTACTTACTAAATAGGCTTACTAAAAATTACTTATTTTGTTAAGACTTCAAATTAAAAGAAAAAACGGAACCCTACATTTCGTTGTCCGACCAATTTTCGTTGGCCGACTAAATAAAAAACCAGGAACTCAGGAATGGCTTGAGGTATAAAGTTCTTATAAATCAAAACACTAAATGTCTGTCCTCCTGGTCATTTAATGCCAATTCAAACTAGCTAATATAAAAACCATTTAAAAAAAAAAAATTAATAATTATAATTGCATAAGTTGATACAAAATGTATGCAGCTTTACCGCGGCAGTCCTTGAGTGCCACACGTCTTTTTTTATTAAATTCTTGTCGTTGGGCAGCAAGTAACGATGCAAACATCCCACGCATTTCTTCCATAAATGCGGACAACTCATTGTTACCAACCAGTACTAGTGCTATGCTGCGATAAATCAGAGAAACTGTCGTGTTCTTTTCTCTTTTTCGCACGAACGAAGACAGAGTTTGGTGGGGTGATAGTTGGTTCAAGCATAATCGAGTCGTTCAAGTTTGATTCGGACAAAGACTTATTCATATTGCCACCTTGTACTAGAAGAACAAGCACGTGGAAATTTTAGTCAAGTAGGTCACAATGGAAGTATATTATTTGACGTTAATAAATTATGTGGGTCCCATTTACAGACAATTTTGTCTGTGGTCCAGCGCGATTCCGTGCGTAGTGGTACTATAAGCGCAGTACCAGGATCGCATAAATTAGAGGTAGTTCGGTCGACATGCAGTGATCAGTAATCACTCTTAACGATTTATGCACTCCTATTTTCTTGCACTGATTATGAGCGTGAGGTTTTTTTCGTTACGGAATTTCTCAAAAACTTAAATCAAATCAAAAACCAGGAACTCAGGAATGGCTTGAGGTATAAAGTTTAAATTAATCAAAACACTAAGTGTCTGTCCTCCTGGTCATTTAATACTAATTCAAACTATTTCTTTGTTACTTACTAAATAAAAACTAAAAGGCTTACTAAAAATTATATTTTCTTACGACTTCAAATTTAAAAAAAAAAAACGGAACTCTAAAAGACATTTCGTTGTCGGACTAATTTTCTAGCTCTAGCTCAGTATTAAAACCATTTAAAAAAAGGAATTATTAACTAAAAAAATAGGCTTTTTCTAAACTTACAAATTTTTTTTAAGTACGATTCGTACTTTCATTCAAAATATTAAAAAAAACGGAACCCTAAAAGATTTTCAAATTTTTGATATTAAAATGAGCGATATTAAAAGTAGCCCTCTTCTATACACACAAACACACACACGCGTATAGTTTAAATTCTCAATTTAGGTTCTCAATATATATATATAAATAAATAAATTCATTCTTTATTATGTATATAACAGAAACCATCAAACCAAGCACGTGTACTATTCGGTACCTTTGTTTTTGGTGTATAATAATGCACATGAATGCCGCGCAGAGAAAGTATATATGATACTCGTATTATATCTACATAAATGTACATCGCGCGAAATTCGAAAATCACTTCTTAATATCGTTATTTTTTTTTAAATGAATAATTTTGTTTTGGTGTGTCATTACACTATTTATACCTAATTATTTATACCTATTATTTATACCTAGATATTTTCGTTTTATAGAGAAGAAAAGCGTAAAGAGCTAAAAAGAAAATAAAAAGACGTGTGGCACTCGAGGACTGCCGCGGTAAAGCTATTGCATAGCATTTTGTATCAACTTATGCAATTATAATTATTTATTTATTTTATTTATGCAGTATTTCTTTTTCTTTGTTTTTGAAGTAAAACTTCTTTAGGCGCGACTAGGAGTAACTCAGATTTAATACTGCTTAAATAAAATAAATAAATAATTATAATTGCATAAGTTGATACAAAATGTATGCAATAGCTTTACCGCGGCAGCCCTTGAGTTTCACACGTCTTTTTAATATTTTGATTGAAGTTAAAAATAAGTAAATTTAAATAAAGCTTATTTTTTTAGTTAGTTATTTATTTAATGTATAGCAATGAACCATATCTCACGGGCCCCTGAACGCCTTGTCATTCGTTGTTGGTTGTTCCCATTCGCTGGCTGACTGTCACCTCTACTATAATTTGGCGCCCATACGTGTTGTATTCGTTAATTCCCTTATGTAAGTTTTTCAGTACTAATTCAATAAGTATATTAGTTTTCAGTATCGAATTCTAGGATCTCTGTAACGAACTAATTACGTGGAAATTTTTCTACGTCGTGTGATGGCCAAATGTCATATGTAAAAAAAATGGCGTTCCACGCTTGACAGAATTCGCGCAACAATTGAAAAGTATTGGATTTCTGGTTCCTAGTCGTGTGCTTAGTTTTTTGTTTTGCATGTGCAAACATGGGGAGTATATAGCAATGAACCATATCTCACGGGCCCCTAAACGCCTTGTCATTCGTTGTTGGTTGTTCCCATTCGCTGGCTGACTGTCACCTCTACTATAAATGCCTTTTTTTGAAATGGTTTTAATACTGAGATAGTTTGAATTGGCATTAAATGACCAGGAGGACAGAAATTGGTGTTTTGATTAATTACAACTTTATACCTCAAGCCATTCCTGAGTTTCTGGTATTTGATGCACAGATAGTTCGACAACGAAATCAACCTTTTAGGGCTTCCTTTTTATTTATTTATTTTTTTATTTGAAGTACAGAATACTAACAAAATAAGTTATTCAGAAAAAGCCTAGTTATTAAGTTTTTAGTTAGACTTTTTTTGAAGGTGTGTTTTTGTTACATTGAGCTAGTTTGAACTGGTTTTAAATGACCAGGAGCACAGACACAAAGTGTTTTGATTAATTAGAACATTAAGCCTCAAGCTATTCCTGAGGTCCTGGTTTCGATTCACAGATAGTCTGACAACGAATAGGGCTTCGTTTTATTTATTTAATTTTTTTCTCATTTTGAAGTACAGAAGAATCACAACAAAATAAGTATTTAGAAAAAGCCTAATTAAGTTTTTAGTTAGATTGTTTTTGAAAGCCTTGTTTTTTATTACATTGAGCTAGTTTGAATTGGTATTACATGACCAGGAGGACAGACATTTATTGTTTAGATTAATTAGAACTTTGTACCTTAAGCCAGCCTGAGTTCCTGGTTTTTGATGTACAGATAGTCAGACAACGAAAATCTTTTAAGAGTTCCCTTTTTTTTTATTTTGAAGTACAGACAGAATCCATAATGCATACATTTCGAAAAGCCTTTTTCAGTTTTTTAGTATTGCTTTTTTTTTGAAATGTTTATTATATTAATTGAGCTAGTTTGAATTGGTATTAATTGACCACGAGGACAGACATTTATTGTTTTGATTAATTAGAACTTTATACCACAAGCCATTCCTGAGTTCCTGGTTTTTGATGTACAGGTAGTTAGACAACGAAAATCTTTTAGGGTTCCGTTTTTTTTAATATTTTGATTGAAGTACAAGATCTTATTAATAAAAATAAGTAAATTTAGATAAAGCCTATTTTTTTAGTCAGTTATTTATTTAATGCCTTTTTAAGCTATTGCATAGCTTCTATCGCAGGCCTTTGAGCGCGGGGACCGAATCGAGAAATTCCGTAACGAAAAAAACCTCACGCTCATAATCAGTGCAAGAAAATAGGAGTGCATAAATCGTTAAGAGTCATTACGTCACTTCGTGCTCGGTGCATGTGCATACGCCTATCGTCGCCTCGTCGTCGAGTGCGTCTCCTACTTCCGTGAGTGTGCTTCGACCGAACTACCTCTAATTTATGCGATCCTGGTACTGCGTTTATATTTTGAAAAGGTTTAAATACTGAAATAGTTTGAATTGGCATTAAATGACCAGGAGGACAGAACTTGGTGTTTTGATTAATTACAACTTTATACCTCAAGCCATTCCTGAGTTTCTGGTATTTGATGCACAGATAGTTCGACAACGAAATCAACCTTTTAGGGCTTCCTTTTTATTTATTTATTTTTTCATTTTGAGAATTCTAACAAAATAAGTTATTTAGAAAAAGCCTAGTTAAGTTTTTAGTTAGACTTTTTTTGAAAGCCGTGTTTTTATTACATTGAGCTAGTTTGAACTGGTTTTAAATGACCAGAAGCACAGACACTAAGTGTTTTGATTAATTAGAACTTTAAGCCTCAAGCTATTCCTGAGGTCCTGGTTTCGATTCACAGATAGTTTGACAACGAAATCAACCTTTTTAGCTAAAGCTTCGTTTTTATTAAGCTATGGCATAGCTTCTATCGCGGGCCTTAGGCGCGGGGACCCACATAATTTATTAACGTCAAATAATATACTTCCATTGTGACCTACTTGACTATAATCTTCACTTGCTTGTTGTTCTTCTAGTACAAGGTGGCAATATGAATAAGTCTTTGTCCGAATCAAACTTGAACGACTCGATTATGCTTAAATTAACAATTACCCCACCAAATTCTGTCTTCGTTCGTGCGAAAAAGAGAAAAGAACACGACAGTCCCTCTGATTTATCGCAGCCTAGCACTAGTACTGGTAACAATGAGTTGTCCGCATTTAAGGAACAAATATATGCGTGAGATGTTTGCATCGTTACTTGCTGCCCAACGACAAGAATTTAATAAAAAAAGACGTGTGGCACTCGAGGACTGCCGCGGTAAAGCTATTGCATAGCATTTTGTATCAACTTATGCAATTATAATTATTTATTTATTTTATTTATGCAGTATTTCTTTTTCTTTGTTTTTGAAGTAAAACTTCTTTAGGCGCGACTAGGAGTAATTCAGATTTAATACTGCATAAATAAAATAAATAAATAATTATAATTGCATAAGTTGATACAAAATGTATGCAAGAGCTTTACCGCGGCAGTCCTCGAGTGCCACACGTCTTTTTTTTGAAATGGTTTTATAAATGACCAGGAGGACAGGCATTTAGTGTTTTGATTAATTAGAACTTTATACCTCAAGCCATTCCTGAGTTCCTGGTTTTTGATGTACAGGTAGTTAGACAACGAAAATCTTTTAGGGTTCCGTTTTTTTTTATATTTTGAATGAATTACTAGAATCGTAATAAAAATAAGTAAATTTAAATAAAGCCTTTGAAATGGTTAATTCAGCTAGTTTGAATTAGTATTAAATGACCAGGAGGACAGACACTTAGTGTTTTGATTAATTACAACTTTATACCTCAAGCCATTCCTAAGTTCCTGGTTTTTGATGTACAGATAGGCAACGAAAATCTTTTAGGGTTCCGTTTTTTTTTTTATTTTGAACTATTTTTTAGAAGCCCTATTTTAGTTTAATAATTAGAAGAACAGAAACAGTGTTTTGATTAATTAGAACTTCATACCTACCATACATTCCTGAGTTCCTGGTTTTTGATGCACAGATAGTTAGACAACGAAAATCTTTTAGGGTTCCGTTTTTTTTTAATATTTTGAATGAAGCACAAGAATCGTAATAAAAAAAATAAGTAAATTTAGAAAAAGCCTATTTTTTTAGTTAGTTATTTATAATGCCCTTTTTTGAAATGGTTTTATAAATGACCAGGAGGACAGGCATTTAGTGTTTTGATTAATTACAACTTTATACCTCAAGCCATTCCTGAGTTCCTGGTTTTTGATGTAGTCAGACAACAAAATGTGTTCAGCTTTTTTTTTTAAATTTGAAGTCGGTAACAAAATAAAGTAATTTTTATTTAGTAAGCCTATTTTTAGTTTTGAAATAGTTTGAATTGGTATTGACCAGGAGAACAGACACTTAGTGTTTTGATTAATTACAACTTAGCTCAAGCCATTCCTGAGTTTCTGATTTTTTATGCACAGATTCGACAACGAAATAAACGTTTAAGGTTTTTTTTTATTTTGAAGTACAGAATCGTAATAAAATAAGTTATTTAGAAAAGCCTAGTTAAGTTTCTAGTTAAGCTGAAAGCCATTTTTTATGCTAGTTTGAATTGGTAATAAATGACCAGGAGGACCGACATATAAACTCTGTCCTCTTCGTGATTAATTGGAACTTTATACCTCAAGCCATTCCTGAGTTCCTGGTTTTTGATGTACAGATAGTCAGACAACGAAAATCTAGGTTTCCGTTTTTTTTAAATATTTTGAATGAATTGTAAAAAAATAAGTAAATTTAGAAAAAGTATTAATTAATTAATGCCTTTTTTTTAAAGGTTTTAATACTGAGCTAGTTTGAATTGGCATTAAATAACCAGGAGGACTGACATTTAGTGTTTTGATTTATTAGAACTTTATATCTCAAGCCATTCCTGAGTTCCTGGTTTTTTATTTAGTCGGACAACGAAATAAATGTCTTGGTTCCGTTTTTTTTTTTAATTTGAAGTCGAAACAAAATAAGTAATTTTTAGTACGCCTTCGTCGCGAGCATCGGCCGTCGTCTAAAAGAAAGGGGACTCGACCCCCGTTCCGGTACCTTCCTGGTGCAAAGAATTGCCATTGCAATTAATTCAGCGCGGCAATGCGATGAGCGTCATGGGCACATTTGCGTCGGGGGCGACGAGAGGTGGATTAGTTTTATTTTTAAGCTATTGCATAGCTTCTATCGCGGGCCTTGAGAGCGCTTGGACCGAATCGAGAAATTCCGTAACGAAAAAAACCTCACGCTCATAATCAGTGCAAGGAAACAGGAGTGCATAAATTGTTAAGAGTGACCACGTCACTTAGTGCTCGGTGTGTGTGCATACGCCTATCGCCGCCTCGTCGTCGTGTGCGTCTCCTACTTCCGTGAGTGTGCTTCGACCGAACTACCTCTAATTTATGCGATCCTGGTACTGAGCTTATAATACCACTACGCACGGAATCGCGCCATTGTCGCGCTGGACCACAGACAAAATTGTCTGTGACTGGGACGCACATAATTTATTAACGTCAAATAATATACTTCCATTGTGACCTACTTGACTATAATCTCCACGTGCTTGTTGTTCTCCTAGTATACCCCACCAAACTTTGTCTTCGTTCGTGCGAAAAAGAGAAAAGAACACGACAGTCCCTCTCTTTGATTTATCGCAGCCTAGCATAGTACTGGTAACAATGAGTTGTCCGCATTTAAGGAAGAAATGCGTGGGATGTTTGCATCGTAACTTGCTGCCCAACGACAAGAATTTAATAAAAAAAAGACGTGTGGCACTCGAGGACTGCCGCGGTAAAGCTATTGCATACATTTCGTATCAACTTATGCATAATATAATTATATATTAAGCTATTGCATAGCTTCTATCGCGGGCCTTGGAGCGCGGGGACAAAATCGAGAAATTCCGTAACGAAAAAAACCTCACGCTCATAATCAGTGCAAGAAAATAGGAGTGCATAAATCGTTAAGAGTGATTACGTCACTTCGTGCTCGGTGCGTGTGCATACGCCTATCGCCGCCTCGTCTTCGTGTGCGTCCCCTACTTCCGTGAGTGTGCTTCGACCGAACTACTTCTAATTTATGCGATCCTGATACTGCGCTTATAATACCACTACGCACGGAATCGCGCTATTGTCGCGCTGGACCACAGACAAAATTGTGTGTGACTGGGACCCACATAATTTATTAACGTCAAATAATATTTCCATTGTCACCTACTTGACTATAATCTCCACGTGCTTGTTGTTCTCCTAGTACAAGGTGGCAATATGAATAAGTCTTTTTCCGAATCAAACTTGAACGACTCGATTATGCTTGAACCAACTATTACCCCACCAAACACTGTCTTCGTTCGTGCAAGAAAGAGAAAAGAACACGACAGTCCCTCTGATTTATCGCAGCCTAGCACTAGTACTGGTAACAATGAGTTGTCCGCATTTAAGGAAGAAATGCGTGGGATGTTTGCATCGTTACTTGCTGCCCAACGACAAGAATTTAATAATTTTGTCATTTTCTGTCAATATAAAAAAAATAATAGAAAAATTATATTGTTCTTGTTGTACTCTCGGACGATCGATGCAATAATTATGTGATTGAGCTATTCCTGGAATAAATTCTGTTTATCTGTGCAATTGTGTTGTCATTGTGCACCGGCCCAAGTGTTACAGTCCGCTCCAAGATCCTAACATTGGTCTTTTTTTTTAATTTAAGTCGTAACAAAATAAGTAATTTTTAGTACGCCTTCGTCGCGAGCATCGGCCGTCGTCTAAAAGAAAGGGAACTCGACCCACGTTCCGGTACCTTCCTGGTGCAAAGAATTGCCATTGCAATTCAGCGCGGCAATGCGATGAGCGTCATGAGCACATTTGCGTCGGGGGCGACGAGGGGTGGATTAGTTTTATCTTTTATTATTATTATTATTTTTGTGTATTACTACCGAATTAAATTTTTAGTAAGTAAGCCTATTTTAGTTTTTATAGTACTTTTGAAATATTTTGTATTGGTATTAAATGACCAGGAGGCCAGACATATAAATGTCTGTTGAGGTTAATTAGAACTTCATACTTCAAGCCATTCCTGAGTTCCTGGTTTTTGATGTACAGATAGTTAGACAACGTTATCTTTTTAATATTTTGAATGAACATAAAAATAAAATTTAGTATTTTTTTAGTTAATTTAATTCCTTTTTTTAAATGGTTTTACTAGCTAGTTTGAATTGGCTATAAATGACCAGGAGGACCGACATTTAGTGTTTTGATTTACTAGAACTTTATACCTCAAGCCATTCCTCAGTTCCTAATTTTTGATGTAGTCGGACCACAAAATGTCTTTTATTAGGTTCCGTTTTTTTTTTTAAATTTGAAGTCGTAACTTTTTAGTAAGCCTATTTTTTTAGTTTCAAGCTATTGCATAGTTTCTATCGCGGGCCTTGAGCGCGGGGACCGAAACCAGAAATTCCGTAACGAAAAAAACTCACGCTCATAATCAGTGCAAGAAAATAGGAGTGCATAAATCGTTAAGAGTGATTACTGATCACTGCACGTCGACCGAACTACCTCTAATTTATGTGATCCTGGTACTACGCTTATAATACCACTACACACGGAATCGCGCCATTGTCGCGCTGGACCACAGACAAAATTGTCTGTGACTGGGAGCCACATAATTTATTAACGTCAAATAATATACTTTTTAAAACAGCGCCATCTATTATAATCTGTTGCACCTATTATTAATGAAGAAAGTCACGAAAAAATAGTGCAAGAAAATGAGTGAGTAATTTATATACATACATAAAGCCTTGTTTTTTATTACATTGAGTTAGTTTGAATTGGTATTACATGACCAGGAGGACAGATATTTATTGTTTAGATTAATTAGAACTTTATACCTTAAGCCATTCCTGAGTTCCTGGTTTTTAATGTACAGTTAAGTGTTCCGTTTTTATTTTTTTATTTTGAACTTACAGGCATATAAATTTAGAAAAACTGCTTTTTTTTGAAAGCCTTTTTTGTTTATATTTATTACATTGAGCTAGTTTGAGTTGGTATTAATTGACCAGGAGGACAGACATATAAATGTCTGTCCTCTTGGCGATTAATTAGAACTTTATACCTCAAACCATTCCTGAGTTCCTGGTTTTTAATGTACAGATAGACAACGAAAATCTTTTAGGGTTTCGTTTTTTTTTTCATTTTGAAGTACAAAATCGTTTTTATTTAGAAAAAGCCTATTTTCAGTTTTTAGTTAGTTAGTTTATGCTTATTTTTGAAAAATTTTAAACTATTGCATAGCTTTTATCGCGGGCCTTTGAGCGCGGGGACCGAATCGAAAAATTCCGTAACGAAAAATTCCGTAAGGAAAAAAACCTCACGCTCATAATCAGTGCAAGAAAATAGGAGTGCATAAATCGTTAAGAGTGATTACGTCACTTCATGCACGTCGACCGAACTACCTCTAATTTATGTGATCCTGGTACTACGCTTATAATACCACTACACACGGAATCGCGCCATTGTCGCACTGGACCACAGACAAAATTGTCTGTGACTGGGAGCCACATAATTTATTAACGTCAAATAATATACTTTTTAAAACAGCGCCATCTATTATAATCTGTTGCACCTATTATTAATGAAGAAAGTCACGAAAAAATAGTGCAAGAAAATGAGTGAGTAATTTATATACATACATAAAGCCTTGTTTTTTATTACATTGAGTTAGTTTGAATTGATATTACATGACCAGGAGGACAGATATTTATTGTTTAGATTATTTAGAACTTTATACCTTAAGCCATTCCTGAGTTCCTGGTTTTTAATGTACAGTTAAGGGTTCCGTTTTTATTTTTTATTTTGAACTTACAGGCATATAAATTTAGAAAAACTGCTTTTTTTTGAAAGCCTTTTGTTTATATTTATTACATTGAGCTAGTTTGAATTGGTATTAATTGACCAGGAGGACAGACATATAAATGTCTGTCCTCTTAGCGATTAATTAGAACTTTATACCTCAAACCATTCCTGAGTTCCTGGTTTTTACTGTACAGATAGACAACGAAAATCTTTTAGGGTTTGGTTTTTTTTTTTATTTTGAAGTACAGAATCGTTTTTATTTATAAAAAGCCTATTTTCAGTTTTTAGTTAGTTAGTTTATGCTTATTTTTGAAAAATTTTAAACTATTGCATAGCTTCTATCGCGGGCCTTTGAGCGCGGGGACCGAATCGAAAAATTCCGTAACGAAAAATTCCGTAACGAAAAAAACCTCACGCTCATAATCAGTGCAAGAAAATAGGAGTGCATAAATCGTTAAGAGTGATTACGTCACTTCATGCACGTCGACCGAACTACCTCTAATTTATGCGATCCTGGTACTACGCTTATAATACCACTACACACGGAATCGCGCCATTGTCGCGCTGGACCACAGACAAAATTGTCTGTGACTGGGAGCCACATAATTTATTAACGTCAAATAATATACTTTTTAAAACAGCGCCATCTATTATAATCTGTTGCCCCTATTATTAATGAAGAAAGTCACGAAAAAATAGTGCAAGAAAATGAGTGAGTAATTTATATACATACATAAAGCCTTGTTTTTTATTACATTGAGTTAGTTTGAATTGGTATTACATGACCAGGAGGACAGATATTTATTGTTTAGATTAATTAGAACTTTATACCTTAAGCCATTCCTGAGTTCCTGGTTTTTAATGTACAGTTAAGGGTTCCGTTTTTATTTTTAAGCTATTGCATAGCTTCTATCGTGGGCCTTGAGCGCGGGGACCGAATCGAGAAATTCCGTAACGAAAAAAACCTTACGCTCATAATCAGTGCAAGAAAATAGGAGTGCATAAATCGTTAAGAGTGATTACTGATCACTGCACGTCGACCGAACTACCTCTAATTTATGCGATCCTGGTACTGCGTTTATAATACCACTACGCACGGAATCGCGCCATTGTCGCGCTGGACCACAGACAAAATTGTCTGTGACTGGGACCCACATAATTTATTAATATAATCTCCACGTGCTTGTTGTTCTCCTATTACAAGGTGGCAATATGAATAAGTCTTTGTCCGAATCAAACTTGAACGACTCGATTATGCTTTAAACCAACTATTACCCCACCAAACTCTGTCTTCGTTCGTGCGAAAAAGAGAAAAAAACACGACAGTCCCTCTGATTTATCGCAGCCTAGCACTAGTACTGGTAACAATTAGTTGTCCGCATTTAAGGAAGAAATAATGCGTGGGATGTTTGCATCGTTTTTTAATATTTTGAATGTCGTACGAATCGTAATAAAAAATAAAGTAAGTTTAGAAAAAGCTTATTTTTTTAGTTAATAATTCCTTTTTTTGAAATGGTTTTAATACTGAGCTAGTTTGAATTGGCATTAAATGACCAGGAGGACAGACATTTAGTGTTTTGATTAATTACAACTTTATACCTCAAGTCATTCCTGAATTCCTGGTTTTTGATGTATAGATAGGCAACGAAAATTTTAGGGTTCCGTTTTTTTGTTTTAATTTTAGTCGTAACAAAATATAATTTTCAGTAAGCCATTTTTTAGTTTTTAGTAAGTTCTTTTGAAATAGTTTGAATTCTGAGTTTTAATCTATTTTTGAGTTCCTGGTTTTTGATGTACAGTTAAGGGTTCCGTTTTTTTTTTATTTTGAAGTACAGACAAAATCCGTAATACCTATTTCAGTTTTTTAGTATTGTTTTTTTTTGAAAGCCTTTTATTACATTGAGCTAGTTTGAATTGGTATTAATTGACCAGGAGGCCAGCAGACATTTATTGTTTTGATTAATTAGAACTTTATACCTCAAGCCATTCCTGAGTTCCTGGTTTTTTATGTACAGGTAGTAGACAACGAAAATCTTTAAAAGTTACGTTTTTTTTTTATATTTTGAATGAGTTACAAGAATAAAAATAAGTAAATTTTAGAAAAGCCTTTGAAATGGTTATCTCAGCTAGTTTGAATTGGCATTAAATGACCAGGAGGACAGACATTTAGTGTTTAGATTAATTAGAACTTTATACCTCAAGCCATTCCTGAGTTCCTGGTTTTTGATGTACAGTTAAGGGTTCCGTTTTTTTTTTCATTTTGAAGTACAGACAGAACCGTAATGCATATAAATTTAGAAAAGCCTATTTCAGTTTTTTAGTATTGCTTTTTTTTGAAAGCATTGAGCTAGTTTGAATTGGTATTAGTTAACCAGGAGGACAGGCATTAATTAGAACTTTATACCTCAAGCCATTCCTGAGTTCCTGGTTTTTGATGTACAGGTAAATAGACAACGACAATCTTTTAGGGTTCCGTTTTTTTTTATATTTTGAATGTTACAAGAATCGTAATAAAAATAAGTAAATTTAAGAAGCCTTTGAAATGATTATCTCAGCTAGTTTGAATTGGCATTAAATGACCAGGAGGACAGACATTTAGTGTTTTGATTTATTAGAACTTTATACCTCAAGCCATTCCTGAGTTCCTGGTTTTTGATGTAGTCGGACAACGAAAATTGGTCGGACAACGAAAATTGGTCGGAAAACGAAAATTGGTCGGACAACGAAATGTCTTTTAGGGTTCTGTTTCTTTTTTTTTTATTTTGAACAAGTAAATTATTTTTTAGTAAGCCCTATTTTAGTTTTTAAGTCATCTTTTGAAATAATTAGAATTGGTAGGGGACAGAAACTTAGTGTTTTGATTAATTAGAACTTCATACCTCAAGCCATTTCTGAGTTCCTGGTTTTTGATGTACAGATAGTCCGACAACGAAATCAACCTTTTAGGGCTTCGTTTTTATTTTTAAGCAATGCATAGCTTCTATCGCGGGCCTTTGAGCGCGGGGACCGAATCGAGAAATTCCGTAACAAAAAAAACCTCACGCTCATAATCAGTGCAAGAAAATAGGAGTGCATAAATCGTTAAGAGTGATTACGTCACTTCGTGCTTGGTGCGTGTGCATACGTCTATCGCCGCCTCGTCGTCGTGTGCGTCTCCTACTTCCGTGAGTGTGCTTCGACCGAACTACCTCTAATTTATGCGATCCTGGTACTGCGTTTATAATACCACTACGCACGGAATCGCGCCATTGTCGCACTGGACCACAGACAAAATTGTCTGTGACTGGGACCCACATAATTTATTAATATAATCTCCACGTGCTTGTTGTTCTCTTAGAACAAGGTGGCAATATGAATAAGTCTTTGTCCGAATCAAACTTGAACGACTCGATTATGCTTGAACCAATTATTACCCCACCAAACTCTGTCTTCGTTCGTGCGAAAAAGAGAAAAAAACACGACAGTCCCTCTGATTTATCGCAGCCTAGCACTAGTACTGGTAACAATGAGTTGTCCGCATTTAAGGAAGAAATGCGTGGGATGTTTGCATCGTTACTTGCTGCCCAATTACAAGAATTTAATAAAAAAAAGACGTGTGGCACTCGGTGACTGCCGCGGTAAAGCTATTGCATACATTTTGTATCAACTTATGCAATTATAATTATTTATTTATTTTATTTATGCAGTATTTCTTTTTCTTTGTTTTTGAAGTAAAACTTTTTATTTTATTTATTCTTTTTCATTTTGAAGTACAGAATCATAACAAAATAAGTTTAGAAAAAGACAAGTTAAGTTTTTAGTTAGACTTTTTTTGAAAGCCTTGTTTTTATTACATTGAGCTAGTTTGATATGGTGTTAAATGACCAGGAGCACAGACACTTAGTGTTTTGATTAATTAGAACTTTATGCCTCAAGCCATTCCTGAGGTCCTGGTTTTGATTCACAGAAAGTCTGACAACGAAATCAACCTTGGGCTTCGTTTTTTTTTTCATTTTGAAGTACAGAATCGTAACAAAATAGTTATTTAGAAAAGCCTAGTTAAGTTTTTATAAGCTTAAAGCCATTTTTTATGCTAGTTTGAATTGGTATTAAATGACCAGGAGGACAGACATGTAAATGTCTGTTGAGGTTAATTAGAACTTTATACTTCAAGCCATTCCTGAGTTCCTGGTTTTTGTTGTACAGATAGTTAGACAACGAAAATCTTTTAGGGTTCCGTTTTTTTTAATTTGAATGAAAGTACGAATCGTAATAAAAAAAAATAAGTAAGTTTAGAAAATAGCCTGTTTTAATACTGAGCTAGTTTGAATTGGCATTAAATGACCAATAGGACAGACATTTAGTGTTTTGATTAATTACAACTTTATACCTCAAGCCATTCCTGAGTTCCTGGTTTTTGATGTACAGATAGTTAGACAACGAAAATCTAGGTTCCGTTTTTTTAAATATTTTTGAATGAATCGTAGATAAAGTAAATTTAGAAAAAAATTTAATGCCTTTTTTCGAAATGGTTTTAATAGCAGAGCTAGTTTGAATTGGCATTAATTGACCAGGAGGACAGACATTTAGTGTTTTGATTTATTAGAACTTTATATCTCAAGCCATTCCTGAGTTCCTGGTTTTTTATTTAGTCGGAGAACGAAAATTGTTCGGACAACGTGTCTTTGGTTCCGTTTTTTTTTTTTAATTTAAAGTCGTAAAAAATATAGTAATTTTTAGTAAATATTTTATTTTTTAAGTACTTTTGAAATAGTTTGAATTGGTATTAAATGACCAGGAGGACAGACATATAAATGTCTGTTGAAGTTAATTAGAACTTTATACTTTAAGCCATTCCTGAGTTCCTGGTTTTTGATGTACAGATAGTTAGACAACGAAAATCTTTTAGGCCGTTTTTTTTAATTTGAATGAATATGGTAAAATCGTAATAAAAAAATAAGTAAATTTATTATTTTTTTAAGCTATAGCTTCTATCGCGGGCCTTTGAGCGCGGGGAGCGAATCGAGAAATTCCGTAACGAAAAAAACCTCACGGCTCATAATCAGTGCAAGAAAATAGGAGTGCATAAATCGTTAAGAGTGATTACGTCACTTCGTGCTCGGTGCGTGTGCATACGCCTATCGCCGCCTCGTCGTCGTGTGCGTCTCCTAGTCCCGTGAGTGTGCTTCGACCGAACTACCTCTAATTTCTGCGATCCTGGTACTGCGCTTATAATACCACTACGCACGGAATCGCGCCATTGTCGTGCTAAACCACAGACAAAATTGTCTGTGACTGGGACCCACATAATTTATTAATATAATCTCCACGTGCTTGTTGTTCTCCTAGTACAAGGTGGCAATATAAATAAGTCTTTGTCCGAATCAAACTTGAATGACTCGATTATGCTTGAACCAATTATTACCCCACCAAACTCTGTCTTCGTTCGTGCGAAAAAGAGAAAAGAACACGACAGTCTCTCTGATTTATCGCAGCCAACAATGAGTTGTCCGCATTTAAGGAAGAAATGCGTGGGATGTTTGCATCGTTACTTGCTGCCCAACGACAAGAATTTAATAAAAAAAAGACGTGTGGCACTCAAGGACTGCCGCGGTAAAGCTATTGCATACATTTTGTATCAACTTATGCAATTATAATTATTTATTTATTTTATTTATGCAGTATTAAATCTGAGTTACTCCTAGTCGCGCCTAAAGAAGTTTTACTTCAAAAACAAAGAAAAAGAAATACTGCATAAATAAAATAAATAAATAATTATAATTGCATAAGTTGATACAAAATGTATGCAATAGCTTTACCGCGGCAGTCCTTGAGTGCCACACATCTTTTTTATTTTGAACTTACAGGCATATAAATTTAGAAAAACTGCTTTTTTTTGAAAGCCTTTTTTTATATTTATTACATTGAGCTAGTTTGAATTGGTATTAATTGACCAGGAGGACAGACTTATAAATGTCTGTCCTCTTAGCGATTAATTAGAACTTTATACCTCAAACCATTCCTGAGTTCCTGGTTTTTACTGTACAGATAGACAACGAAAATCTTTTAGGGTTTCGTTTTTTTTTTCATTTTGAAGTACAGAATCGTTTTTATTTAGAAAAAGCCTATTTTCAGTTTTTAGTTAGTTAGTTTATGCTTATTTTTGAAAATTTTTAAACTATTGCATAGCTTCTATCGCGGGCCTTTGAGCGCGGGGACTGAATCGAAAAATTCCGTAACGAAAAATTCCATAACGAAAAAAACCTCACGCTCATAATCAGTGCAAGAAAATAGGAGTGCATAAATCGTTAAGAGTGATTACGTCACTTCATGCACGTCGACCGAACTACCTCTTATTTATGCGATCCTGGTACTGCGCTTATAATACCACTACACACGGAATCGCGCCATTGTCGCGCTGGACCACAGGCAAAATTGTCTGTGACTGGGACCCACATAATTTAATAATTTTTTTAATTTGAAGTCGTAATAACAAAATAAGTAATTTTTAGTAAGCCTATTATCTGGGGGCACGGCCGTGCCCCCACCAAGTCGAGCGAAAAAGCGTCACGGCCGTACCATCCTTTTCTCGAAGCAATTCAGACCATTTTCGACCCCCTGTAACTTCGTTGTGGATAAAACTAGAAGACTGAAATTTTCAGTAACCATGCAGGCATATTATATAAGCATATTACACGTATATTTTCAATTTGAACCAGTATTTTTAAGAAATTATAACGGGTCAAATTTCTTCATTTTGTCACTTACTGACTCACCGATCATCAAAATTCTAAGGCACTTCTAGCAGACCTAGAAGCTTCAAATTTAGAATATAAGTAGTGTTTGGTGTATGAATCAAGGAAAAACTAAAAAATCTAGAAAAGACCGCAAAAAAAAAATTAAGCCCATACAGCCAAGTCTTCAGTTAAATTTTTCAATATTGGCTTTATTCGTAACGATGTTTTATTACGGCAGTTATTATTATATTGCGTGCGAAGCCGCGGGTTTAAGCTAGTCCCATATAAATATAGGCGCATGGTAGTGCCCCTGCCAAATCGAGCAAAAAATGGGTATTCCCGTCATGAAAACACGTGTATTAAATTATTTTTTAATGCAAAAAACGTACCTACGTGCGTATTCGTACTTATTACGAGTGCGTAAGGTTGTATAATATATATTTGAAAAACTATATACATATAGATATATATATATACAATAAGTAGAAGGTACCGAAAAGGAAAAAAGTAGAACTGTCTACAAAATACAAAAAGAAATGAGATCCCATCAAAAACAATACTTGTCAAAAAAACCAAGTCTCGCAACTCAGTTGTTCTGCGGTAAAAAGAAATGAGATCCATGTAATACCAAGTCGGTTATTAATTTATTCGGTTATAAATATATTGAGACTTGGCCATCGCACTAAATAATTGAATTTACACGTGTTTTCAGGCGATGGCCAAGTCTCAATATATTTATAACCGAATAAATTAATAACCGACTTGGTATTACATGGATCTCATTTCTTTTTACCGCAGAACAACTGAGTTGCGAGACTTGGTTTTTTTGACAAGTATTGTTTTTGATGGGATTAGTTTTTATAGTAAGTACTTTTGAAATAGTTTGAATTGGTATTAAATGACCAGGAGGACAGACATATAAATGTCTGTTGAGGTTAATTAGAACTTTATACTTCAAGCCATTCCTGAGTTCCTGGTTTTTGATGTACAGATAGACAACGAAAATCTTTTAGGCCCTTTTTAATATGATCGTAATAAAAATATAATTTAGTATTTTTTTAGTTAATAATTCCTTTTTTTTATACTAGCTAGTTTGAATTGGCATTAAATGACCAGGAGGACAGACATTTAGTGTTTTGATTTATGAGAACTTTATACCTCAAGCTATCCCTGAGTTCCTGGTTTTTTATTTAGTTGGACAACGAAAATTGGTCGGACAACGAAATTTGTCTTTTTAATGTTCCGTTTTTTTTTTTAATTTGAAGTTTTAACAAAATAAGTAATTTTTAGTAAGCCTTTATTTAGTATTAAATGACCAGGAGGACAGACACTTAGTGTTTTGATTTATTACAACTTTATACCTCAAGCTATTCCTAAGTTTCTGGTTTTTGATGCACAGATAATTCGACAACGAAATCAACCTTTTAGGGCTTTGTTTTTATTTATTTTTTATTTTTTTTTTTCATTTTGAAGTACAGAATCATAACAAAATAAGTATTTAGAAAAAGACTAGTTAAGTTTTTAGTTAGACTTTTTTTGAAAGCCTTGTTTTTATTACATTGAGCTAGTTTGAACTAGTATTAAATGACCAGGAGCACAAACATTTAGTGTTTTGATTAATTAGAACTTTATGCCTCAAGCCATTCCTGATGTCCTGGTTTTGATTCACAGATAGTCTGACAACGAAATCAACCTTTTAGGGCTTTCTTTTATTTTATGTTATTTTTTTTCATTTTGAAGAACAGAATCATAACAAAATAAAAGCCTAGTTAAGCTTATTTTTGTTAGACTTTTTTTGAAAGCCTTGTTTTTGAGCTAGTTTGAATTGGTATTACATGACCAGGAGGACAGACATTTATTGTTTAGATTAATTAGAACTTTATACTTTAAGCCATTCCTGAGTTCCTTGTTTTTGATGTACAGATAGACAACAAAAATCTTTTAAGGGTTCCGTTTTTTTTTCATTTTGAAGTACAGAATCGTAACAAGGTAGGTTATTTAGAAAAGCCTAGTTAAGTTTATAAGCTTTTTTTATACTAGTTTGAATTGGTATTAAATGACCAGGAGGACAGACATATAAATGTCTGTTGAAGTTAATTAGAACTTTATACTTTAAGCCATTCCTGAGTTCCTGGTTTTTGTTGTACAGATAGTTAGACAACGAAAATTTTTTAGGGTTCCGTTTTTTTTTAATATTTTGAATGAAAGTACGAATCGTAAAAAAAAATAGGTTTTTAGCTATTTTGAAATGGTTTTAATACTGAGCTAGTTTGAATTGGCATTAAATGACCAGGAGGACAGACATTTAGTGTTTCGATTAATTACAACTTTATACCTCAAGCCATTCCTGAGTTCCTGGTTTTTGATGTACAGGTAGTTAGTTAGACAACGAAAATCTTTTAGGGTTCCGTTTTTTTTTAAATAATTACAAGAATCGTAATAAAAATAAGTAAATTTAAAAAAAGCCTTTGAAATGGTTATCTCAGCTAGTTTGAATTGGCATTAAATGACCAGGAGGACAGACATTTAGTGTTTTGATTTATTAGATTTTTATACCTCAAGCCATTCCTGAGTTCCTGGTTTTTGATGTACAGGTTAGTTAGACAACGAAAATCTTTTAGGGTTCTGTTTTTTTTTTTTAATATTTTGTGAATGGAAATTACAAGAAATAAAAATAAGTAAATTTAAAAAAAGCCTTTGAAATAGATAAATCTCAGCTATTTTGAATTGGCATTAAATGACCAGGAGGACAGACATTTAGTGTTTTGATTTATTAGAACTTTATACCTCAAGCCATTCCTGAGTTCCTGGTTTTTGATGTAGTCGGACAACAAAAATTGGTCGTACAACGATTTGTCTTTTAGGGTTCCTTTTTTTTATAATTTGAAGTCGTAACAAAATATAATTTTTAGTAAGCCATTTTTTTAGTTTTTTTTAGGTAAGTGAATAGTTTGAATTAGTATTAATTAAATGACCAGGAGGACAGACATATAAATGTCTGTTAAGGTTAATTAGAACTTTATACTTCAAGCCATTCCTGAGTTTCTAGTTTTTGTTGTACAGATAGTTAGACAACGAAAATCTTTTAGGGTTCCGTTTTTTTTTAATATTTTGAATGAAAGTACGAATCGTAATAAAAAAAAATAAGTTTTTAGCTATTTTGAAATGGTTTTAATACTGAGATAGTTTGAATTGGCATTAAATGACCAGGAGGACAGACATTTAGTGTTTCGATTAATTACAACTTTATACCTCAAGCCATTCCTGAGTTCCTGGTTTTTGATGTACAGGTAGTTAGTTAGACAACGAAAATCTTTTAGGGTTCCGTTTTTTTTTAAATAATTACAAGAATCGTAATAAAAATAAGTAAATTTAAAAAAAGCCTTTGAAATGGTTATCTCAGCTAGTTTGAATCGGCATTAAATGACCAGGAGGACAGATATTTAGTGTTTTGATTTATTAGAACTTTATACCTCAAGCCATTCCTGAGTTCCTGGTTTTTGATGTACAGGTTAGTTAGACAACGAAAACCTTTTAGGGTTCAGTTTTTTTTTTTTAATATTTTGTGAATGAAAATTACAAGAAATAAAAATAAGTAAATTTAAAAAAGCCTTTGAAATGGATAATCTCAGCTAGTTTGAATTGGCATTAAATGACCAGGAGGACAGATATTTAGTGTTTTGATTTATTAGAACTTTATACCTCAAGCCATTCCTGAGTTCCTGGTTTTTGATGTAGTCGGACAACGAAAATTGGTCGTACAACGATTTGTCTTTTTTTTTAATTTGAAGTCGTAACAAAATATAATTTTTAGAAAGCCATTTTTTTAGTTTTTTATAGTTTGAATTAGTATTAAATGACCAGGAGGACAGACACTTAGTGTTTTGATTAATTACAACTTTATACCTCAAGCCATTCCTGAGTTCCTGGTTTTTGATGTACTGATAGGCAACGCAAATCTTTTCTTTTAGGGTTCCGTTTTTTTTTATTTTGAGGAAGTAATTATTTTTTACGAAGCCCTATTTTAGTTTTAACGTCTTTTGAAATAATTAGAATTGGTAGGAGGACAGAAACTTAGTGTTTTGATTAATTAGAACTTTATACCTCAAGCCATTTTTGAGTTCCTGGTTTTTGATGTACAGATAGTCCGACAACGAAATCAATCTTTTAGGGCTTCGTATTAATTTTAATTTTTTTTATTATTTTGAAGTACAATCGTAACAAAAAAGTTTTTAGTTAGACTTTTTTTGAAAGCCCTATTGCATAGCTTCTATCGCGGGCCTTGAGCGCGGGGACCGAATCGAGAAATTCCGTAACGAAAAAAACTCACGCTCATAATTAGTGCAAGAAAATAGGAGTGCATTAATCGTTAAGAGTGATTACTGATCACTGCACGTCGACCGAACTACCTCTAATTTATGTGATCCTGGTACTACGCTTATAATACCACTACACACGGAATCGCGCCATTGTCGCGCTGGACCACAGACAAAATTGTCTGTGACTGGGAGCCACATAATTTATTAACGTCAAATAATATACTTTTTAAAACAGCGCCATCTATTATAATCTGTTGCACCTATTATTAATGAAGAAAGTCACGAAAAAATAGTGCAAGAAAATGAGTGAGTAATTTATATACATACATAAAGCCTTGTTTTTTATTACATTAAGTTAGTTTGAATTGATATTACATGACCAGGAGGACAGATATTTATTGTTTAGATTAATTAGAACTTTATACCTTAAGCCATTCCTGAGTTCCTGGTTTTTAATGTACAGTTAAGGGTTCCGTTTTTATTTTTTTATTTTGAACTTACAGGCATATAAATTTAGAAAAACTGCTTTTTTTTGAAAGCCTTTTGTTTATATTTATTACATTGAGCTAGTTTGAATTGGTATTAATTGACCAGGAGGACAGACATATAAATGTCTGTCCTCTTGGCGATTAATTAGAACTTTATACCTCAAACCATTCCTGAGTTCCTGGTTTTTACTGTACAGATAGACAACGAAAATCTTTTAGGGTTTGGTTTTTTTTTTTATTTTGAAGTACAGAATCGTTTTTATTTAGAAAAAGCCTATTTTCAGTTTTTAGTTAGTTAGTTTATGCTTATTTTTGAAAAATTTGAAACTATTGCATAGCTTCTATCGCGGGCCTTTGAGCGCGGGGACCGAATCGAAAAATTCCGTAACGAAAAATTCCGTAACGAAAAAAACCTCACGCTCATAATCAGTGCAAGAAAATAGGAGTGCATAAATCGTTAAGAGTGATTACGTCACTTCATGCACGTCGACCGAACTACCTCTAATTTATGCGATCCTGGTACTACGCTTATAATACCACTACACACGGAATCGCGCCATTGTCGCGCTGGACCACAGACAAAATTGTCTGTGACTGGGAGCCACATAATTTATTAACGTCAAATAATATACTTTTTAAAACAGCGCCATCTATTATAATCTGTTTCCCCTATTATTAATGAAGAAAGTCACGAAAAAATAGTGCAAGAAAATGAGTGAGTAATTTATATACATACATAAAGCCTTGTTTTTTATTACATTGAGTTAGTTTGAATTGGTATAACATGACCAGGAGGACAGATATTTATTGTTTAGATTAATTAGAACTTTATACCTTAAGCCATTCCTGAGTTCCTGGTTTTTAATGTACAGTTAAGGGTTCCGTTTTTATTTTTAAGCTATTGCATAGCTTCTATCGTGGGCCTTGAGCGCGGGGACCGAATCGAGAAATTCCGTAACGAAAAAAACCTTACGCTCATAATCAGTGCAAGAAAATAGGAGTGCATAAATCGTTAAGAGTGATTACTGATCACTGCACGTCGACCGAACTACCTCTAATTTATGCGATCCTGGTACTGCGTTTATAATACCACTACGCACGGAATCGCGCCATTGTCGCGCTGGACCACAGACAAAATTGTCTGTGACTGGGACCCACATAATTTATAAATATAATCTCCACGTGCTTGTTGTTCTCCTAGTACAAGGTGACAATATGAATAAGTCTTTGTCCGAATCAAACTTGAACGACTCGATTATGCTTAAACCAACTATTAATTACCCCACCAAACTCTGTCTTCGTTCGTGCGAAAAAGAGAAAAGAACACGACAGTCCCTCTGATTTATCGCAGCCTAGCACTAGTACTGGTAACAATTAGTTGTCCGCATTTAAGGAAGAAATAATGCGTGGGATGTTTGCATCGTTTTTTAATTTTTTGAATGTCGTACAAATCGTAATAAAAAAAAAAGTAAGTTTAGAAAAAGCTTATTTTTTTAGTTAATAATTCCTTTTTTTGAAATGGTTTTAATACTGAGCTAGTTTGAATTGGCATTAAATGACCAGGAGGACAGACATTTAGTGTTTTGATTAATTACAACTTTATACCTCAAGCCATTCCTGAATTCCTGGTTTTTGATGTATAGATAGGCAACGAAAATTTTAGGGTTCCGTTTTTTTGTTTTAATTTTAGTCGTAACAAAATATAATTTTCAGTAAGCCATTTTTTAGTTTTTAGTAAGTTCTTTTGAAATAGTTTGAATTCTGAGTTTTAATCTATTCCTGAGTTCCTGGTTTTTGATGTACAGTTAAGGGTTCCGTTTTTTTTTTATTTTGAAGTACAGACAGAATCCGTAATGCCTATTTCAGTTTTTTAGTATTGTTTTTTTTTGAAAGCCTTTTATTACATTGAGCTAGTTTGAATTGGTATTAATTGACCAGGAGGCCAGCAGACATTTATTGTTTTGATTAATTAGAACTTTATACCTCAAGCCATTCCTGAGTTCCTGGTTTTTTATGTACAGGTAGTAGGCAACGAAAATCTTTAAAAGTTCCGTTTTTTTTAATATTTTGAATGAATTACAAGAATAAAAAAAAATAAGTAAATTTTAAAAAAGCCTTTGAAATAGATAATCTCAGCTAGTTTGAATTGGCATTAAATGACCAGGAGGACAGACATTTAGTGTTTTGATTTATTAGAACTTTATACCTCAAGCCATTCCTGAGTTCCTGGTTTTTGATGTACAGTTAAGGGTTCCGTTTTTTTTTTCATTTTGAAGTACAGACAGAACCGTAATGCATATAAATTTAGAAAAGCCTATTTCAGTTTTTTAGTATTGCTTTTTTTTTGAAAGTAACATTGAGCTAGTTTGAATTGGTATTAGTTAACCAGGAGGACAGGCATTAATTAGAACTTTATACCTCAAGCCATTCCTGAGTTCCTGGTTTTTGATGTACAGGTAAATAGACAACGAAAATCTTTTAGGGTTCCGTTTTTTTTTATATTTTGAATGTTACAAGAATCGTAATAAAAATAAGTAAATTTAAGAAGCCTTTGAAATGATTATCTCAGCTAGTTTGAATTGGCATTAAATGACCAGGAAGACAGACATTTAGTGTTTTGATTTATTAGAACTTTATACCTCAAGCCATTCCTGAGTTCCTGGTTTTTGATGTAGTCGGACAACGAAAATTGGTCGGACAACGAAAATTGGTCGGAAAACGAAAATTGGTCGGACAACGAAATGTCTTTTAGGGTTCTGTTTCTTTTTTTTTTATTTTGAACAAGTAAATTATTTTTTAGTAAGCCCTATTTTAGATTTTAAGTCATCTTTTGAAATAATTAGAATTGGTAGGGGACAGAAACTTAGTGTTTTGATTAATTAGAACTTCATACCTCAAGCCATTTCTGAGTTCCTGGTTTTTGATGTACAGATAGTCCGACAACGAAATCAACCTTTTAGGGCTTCGTTTTTATGTTTAAGCAATGCATAGCTTCTATCGCGGGCCTTTGAGCGCGGGGACCGAATCGAGAAATTCCGTAACGAAAAAAACCTCACGCTCATAATCAGTGCAAGAAAATAGGAGTGCATAAATCGTTAAGAGTGATTACGTCACTTCGTGCTCGGTGCGTGTGCATATCGCCACCTCGTCGTCGTGTGCGTCTCCTACTTCCGTGAGTGTGCTTCGACCGAACTACCTCTAATTTATGCGAGCCTGGTACTGCGTTTATAATACCACTACGCACGGAATCGTGCCATTGTCGCGCTGGACCACAGACAAAATTGTCTGTGACTGGGACCCACATAATTTATTAATATAATCTCCACGTGCTTGTTGTTCTCTTAGAACAAGGTGGCAATATGAATAAGTCTTTGTCCGAATCAAACTTGAACGACTCGATTATGCTTGAACCAATTATTACCCCACCAAACTCTGTCTTCGTTCGTGCGAAAAAGAGAAAAGAACACGACAGTCTCTCTGATTTATCGCAGCCAACAATGAGTTGTCCGCATTTAAGGAAGAAATGCGTGGGATGTTTGCATCGTTACTTGCTGCCCAACGACAAGAATTTAATAAAAAAAAGACGTGTGGCACTCAAGGACTGCCGCGGTAAAGCTATTGCATACATTTTGTATCAACTTATGCAATTATAATTATTTATTTATTTTATTTATGCAGTATTAAATCTGAGTTACTCCTAGTCGCGCCTAAAGAAGTTTTACTTCAAAAACAAAGAAAAAGAAATACTGCATAAATAAAATAAATAAATAATTATAATTGCATAAGTTGATACAAAATGTATGCAATAGCTTTACCGCGGCAGTCCTTGAGTGCCACACATCTTTTTTATTTTGAACTTACAGGCATATAAATTTAGAAAAACTGCTTTTTTTTGAAAGCCTTTTGTTTATATTTATTACATTGAGCTAGTTTGAATTGGTATTAATTGACCAGGAGGACAGACTTATAAATGTCTGTCCTCTTGGCGATTAATTAGAACTTTATACCTCAAACCATTCCTGAGTTCCTGGTTTTTACTGTACAGATAGACAACGAAAATCTTTTAGGGTTTCGTTTTTTTTTTCATTTTGAAGTACAGAATCGTTTTTATTTAGAAAAAGAATATTTTCAGTTTTTAGTTAGTTAGTTTATGCTTATTTTTGAAAAATTTTAAACTATTGCATAGCTTCTATCGCGGGCCTTTGAGCGCGGGGACCGAATCGAAAAATTCCGTAACGAAAAATTCCGTAACGAAAAAAACCTCACGCTCATAATCAGTGCAAGAAAATAGGAGTGCATAAATCGTTAAGAGTGATTACGTCACTTCATGCACGTCGACCGAACTACCTCTAATTTATGCGAACCTGGTACTGCGCTTATAATACCACTACACACGGAATCGCGCCATTGTCGCGCTGGACCACAGACAAAATTGTCTGTGACTGGGACCCACATAATTTAATAATTTTTTTTATTGGAAGTCGTAATAACAAAATAAGTAATTTTTAGTAAGCCTATTTTAGTTTTTATAGTAAGTACTTTTGAAATAGTTTGAATTGGTATTAAATGACCAGGAGGACAGACATATAAATGTCTGTTGAGGTTAATTACAACTTTATACTTCAAGCCATTCCTGAGTTCCTGGTTTTTGATGTACAGATAGACAACGAAAATCTTTTAGGCCCTTTTTAATATGATCGTAATAAAAATATAATTTAGTATTTTTTTAGTTAATAATTCCTTTTTTTTATACTAGCTAGTTTGAATTGGCATTAAATGACCAGGAGGACAGACATTTAGTGTTTTGATTTATTAGAACTTTATACCTCAAGCTATCCCTGAGTTCCTGGTTTTTTATTTAGTTGGACAACGAAAATTGGTCGGACAACGAAATTTGTCTTTTTAATGTTCCGTTTTTTTTTTTTAATTTGAAGTTTTAACAAAATAAGTAATTTTTAGTAAGCCTTTTATTATTAAATGACCAGGAGGACAGACACTTAGTGTTTTGATTTATTACAACTTTATACCTCAAGCTATTCCTGAGTTTCTGGTTTTTGATGCACAGATTATTCGACAACGAAATCAACCTTTTAGGGCTTTGTTTTTATTTATTTTTTATTTTTTTTTTTCATTTTGAAGTACAGAATCATAACAAAATAAGTATTTAGAAAAAGACTAGTTAAGTTTTTAGTTAGACTTTTTTTGAAAGCCTTGTTTTTATTACATTGAGCTAGTTTGAACTAGTATTAAATGACCAGGAGCACAAACATTTAGTGTTTTGATTAATTAGAACTTTATGCCTCAAGCCATTCCTGATGTCCTGGTTTTGATTCACAGATAGTCTGACAACGAAATCAACCTTTTAGGGCTTTCTTTTATTTTATGTTATTTTTTTTCATTTTGAAGAACAGAATCATAACAAAATAAAAGCCTAGTTAAGCTTATTTTTGTTAGACTTTTTTTGAAAGCCTTGTTTTTGAGCTAGTTTGAATTGGTATTACATGACCAGGAGGACAGACATTTATTGTTTAGATTAATTAGAACTTTATACTTTAAGCCATTCCTGAGTTCCTTGTTTTTGATGTACAGATAGACAACAAAAATCTTTTAAGGGTTCCGTTTTTTTTTCATTTTGAAGTACAGAATCGTAACAAGGTAGGTTATTTAGAAAAGCCTAGTTAAGTTTATAAGCTTTTTTTATACTAGTTTGAATTGGTATTAAATGACCAGGAGGACAGACATATAAATGTCTGTTGAAGTTAATTAGAACTTTATACTTTAAGCCATTCCTGAGTTCCTGGTTTTTGTTGTACAGATAGTTAGACAACGAAAATTTTTTAGGGTTCCGTTTTTTTTTAATATTTTGAATGAAAGTACGAATCGTAAAAAAAAATAGGTTTTTAGCTATTTTGAAATGGTTTTAATACTGAGCTAGTTTGAATTGGCATTAAATGACCAGGAGGACAGACATTTAGTGTTTCGATTAATTACAACTTTATACCTCAAGCCATTCCTGAGTTCCTGGTTTTTGATGTACAGGTAGTTAGTTAGACAACGAAAATCTTTTAGGGTTCCGTTTTTTTTTAAATAATTACAAGAATCGTAATAAAAATAAGTAAATTTAAAAAAAGCCTTTGAAATGGTTATCTCAGCTAGTTTGAATTGGCATTAAATGACCAGGAGGACAGACATTTAGTGTTTTGATTTATTAGATTTTTATACCTCAAGCCATTCCTGAGTTCCTGGTTTTTGATGTACAGGTTAGTTAGACAACGAAAATCTTTTAGGGTTCTGTTTTTTTTTTTTAATATTTTGTGAATGGAAATTACAAGAAATAAAAATAAGTAAATTTAAAAAAAGCCTTTGAAATAGATAAATCTCAGCTATTTTGAATTGGCATTAAATGACCAGGAGGACAGACATTTAGTGTTTTGATTTATTAGAACTTTATACCTCAAGCCATTCCTGAGTTCCTGGTTTTTGATGTAGTCGGACAACAAAAATTGGTCGTACAACGATTTGTCTTTTAGGGTTCCTTTTTTTTATAATTTGAAGTCGTAACAAAATATAATTTTTAGTAAGCCATTTTTTTAGTTTTTTTTAGGTAAGTGAATAGTTTGAATTAGTATTAATTAAATGACCAGGAGGACAGACATATAAATGTCTGTTAAGGTTAATTAGAACTTTATACTTCAAGCCATTCCTGAGTTTCTAGTTTTTGTTGTACAGATAGTTAGACAACGAAAATCTTTTAGGGTTCCGTTTTTTTTTAATATTTTGAATGAAAGTACGAATCGTAATAAAAAAAAATAAGTTTTTAGCTATTTTGAAATGGTTTTAATACTGAGATAGTTTGAATTGGCATTAAATGACCAGGAGGACAGACATTTAGTGTTTCGATTAATTACAACTTTATACCTCAAGCCATTCCTGAGTTCCTGGTTTTTGATGTACAGGTAGTTAGTTAGACAACGAAAATCTTTTAGGGTTCCGTTTTTTTTTAAATAATTACAAGAATCGTAATAAAAATAAGTAAATTTAAAAAAAGCCTTTGAAATGGTTATCTCAGCTAGTTTGAATCGGCATTAAATGACCAGGAGGACAGATATTTAGTGTTTTGATTTATTAGAACTTTATACCTCAAGCCATTCCTGAGTTCCTGGTTTTTGATGTACAGGTTAGTTAGACAACGAAAACCTTTTAGGGTTCAGTTTTTTTTTTTTAATATTTTGTGAATGAAAATTACAAGAAATAAAAATAAGTAAATTTAAAAAAGCCTTTGAAATGGATAATCTCAGCTAGTTTGAATTGGCATTAAATGACCAGTAGGACAGATATTTAGTGTTTTGATTTATTAGAACTTTATACCTCAAGCCATTCCTGAGTTCCTGGTTTTTGATGTAGTCGGACAACGAAAATTGGTCGTACAACGATTTGTCTTTTTTTTTAATTTGAAGTCGTAACAAAATATAATTTTTAGAAAGCCATTTTTTTAGTTTTTTATAGTTTGAATTAGTATTAAATGACCAGGAGGACAGACACTTAGTGTTTTGATTAATTACAACTTTATACCTCAAGCCATTCCTGAGTTCCTGGTTTTTGATGTACTGATAGGCAACGCAAATCTTTTCTTTTAGGGTTCCGTTTTTTTTTATTTTGAGGAAGTAATTATTTTTTACGAAGCCCTATTTTAGTTTTAACGTCTTTTGAAATAATTAGAATTGGTAGGAGGACAGAAACTTAGTGTTTTGATTAATTAGAACTTTATACCTCAAGCCATTTTTGAGTTCCTGGTTTTTGATGTACAGATAGTCCGACAACGAAATCAATCTTTTAGGGCTTCGTATTAATTTTAATTTTTTTTATTATTTTGAAGTACAATCGTAACAAAAAAGTTTTTAGTTAGACTTTTTTTGAAAGCCCTATTGCATAGCTTCTATCGCGGGCCTTGAGCGCGGGGACCGAATCGAGAAATTCCGTAACGAAAAAAACTCACGCTCATAATTAGTGCAAGAAAATAGGAGTGCATTAATCGTTAAGAGTGATTACTGATCACTGCACGTCGACCGAACTACCTCTAATTTATGTGATCCTGGTACTACGCTTATAATACCACTACACACGGAATCGCGCCATTGTCGCGCTGGACCACAGACAAAATTGTCTGTGACTGGGAGCCACATAATTTATTAACGTCAAATAATATACTTTTTAAAACAGCGCCATCTATTATAATCTGTTGCACCTATTATTAATGAAGAAAGTCACGAAAAAATAGTGCAAGAAAATGAGTGAGTAATTTATATACATACATAAAGCCTTGTTTTTTATTACATTAAGTTAGTTTGAATTGATATTACATGACCAGGAGGACAGATATTTATTGTTTAGATTAATTAGAACTTTATACCTTAAGCCATTCCTGAGTTCCTGGTTTTTAATGTACAGTTAAGGGTTCCGTTTTTATTTTTTTATTTTGAACTTACAGGCATATAAATTTAGAAAAACTGCTTTTTTTTGAAAGCCTTTTGTTTATATTTATTACATTGAGCTAGTTTGAATTGGTATTAATTGACCAGGAGGACAGACATATAAATGTCTGTCCTCTTGGCGATTAATTAGAACTTTATACCTCAAACCATTCCTGAGTTCCTGGTTTTTACTGTACAGATAGACAACGAAAATCTTTTAGGGTTTGGTTTTTTTTTTTATTTTGAAGTACAGAATCGTTTTTATTTAGAAAAAGCCTATTTTCAGTTTTTAGTTAGTTAGTTTATGCTTATTTTTGAAAAATTTGAAACTATTGCATAGCTTCTATCGCGGGCCTTTGAGCGCGGGGACCGAATCGAAAAATTCCGTAACGAAAAATTCCGTAACGAAAAAAACCTCACGCTCATAATCAGTGCAAGAAAATAGGAGTGCATAAATCGTTAAGAGTGATTACGTCACTTCATGCACGTCGACCGAACTACCTCTAATTTATGCGATCCTGGTACTACGCTTATAATACCACTACACACGGAATCGCGCCATTGTCGCGCTGGACCACAGACAAAATTGTCTGTGACTGGGAGCCACATAATTTATTAACGTCAAATAATATACTTTTTAAAACAGCGCCATCTATTATAATCTGTTTCCCCTATTATTAATGAAGAAAGTCACGAAAAAATAGTGCAAGAAAATGAGTGAGTAATTTATATACATACATAAAGCCTTGTTTTTTATTACATTGAGTTAGTTTGAATTGGTATAACATGACCAGGAGGACAGATATTTATTGTTTAGATTAATTAGAACTTTATACCTTAAGCCATTCCTGAGTTCCTGGTTTTTAATGTACAGTTAAGGGTTCCGTTTTTATTTTTAAGCTATTGCATAGCTTCTATCGTGGGCCTTGAGCGCGGGGACCGAATCGAGAAATTCCGTAACGAAAAAAACCTTACGCTCATAATCAGTGCAAGAAAATAGGAGTGCATAAATCGTTAAGAGTGATTACTGATCACTGCACGTCGACCGAACTACCTCTAATTTATGCGATCCTGGTACTGCGTTTATAATACCACTACGCACGGAATCGCGCCATTGTCGCGCTGGACCACAGACAAAATTGTCTGTGACTGGGACCCACATAATTTATAAATATAATCTCCACGTGCTTGTTGTTCTCCTAGTACAAGGTGACAATATGAATAAGTCTTTGTCCGAATCAAACTTGAACGACTCGATTATGCTTAAACCAACTATTAATTACCCCACCAAACTCTGTCTTCGTTCGTGCGAAAAAGAGAAAAGAACACGACAGTCCCTCTGATTTATCGCAGCCTAGCACTAGTACTGGTAACAATTAGTTGTCCGCATTTAAGGAAGAAATAATGCGTGGGATGTTTGCATCGTTTTTTAATTTTTTGAATGTCGTACAAATCGTAATAAAAAAAAAAGTAAGTTTAGAAAAAGCTTATTTTTTTAGTTAATAATTCCTTTTTTTGAAATGGTTTTAATACTGAGCTAGTTTGAATTGGCATTAAATGACCAGGAGGACAGACATTTAGTGTTTTGATTAATTACAACTTTATACCTCAAGCCATTCCTGAATTCCTGGTTTTTGATGTATAGATAGGCAACGAAAATTTTAGGGTTCCGTTTTTTTGTTTTAATTTTAGTCGTAACAAAATATAATTTTCAGTAAGCCATTTTTTAGTTTTTAGTAAGTTCTTTTGAAATAGTTTGAATTCTGAGTTTTAATCTATTCCTGAGTTCCTGGTTTTTGATGTACAGTTAAGGGTTCCGTTTTTTTTTTATTTTGAAGTACAGACAGAATCCGTAATGCCTATTTCAGTTTTTTAGTATTGTTTTTTTTTGAAAGCCTTTTATTACATTGAGCTAGTTTGAATTGGTATTAATTGACCAGGAGGCCAGCAGACATTTATTGTTTTGATTAATTAGAACTTTATACCTCAAGCCATTCCTGAGTTCCTGGTTTTTTATGTACAGGTAGTAGGCAACGAAAATCTTTAAAAGTTCCGTTTTTTTTAATATTTTGAATGAATTACAAGAATAAAAAAAAATAAGTAAATTTTAAAAAAGCCTTTGAAATAGATAATCTCAGCTAGTTTGAATTGGCATTAAATGACCAGGAGGACAGACATTTAGTGTTTTGATTTATTAGAACTTTATACCTCAAGCCATTCCTGAGTTCCTGGTTTTTGATGTACAGTTAAGGGTTCCGTTTTTTTTTTCATTTTGAAGTACAGACAGAACCGTAATGCATATAAATTTAGAAAAGCCTATTTCAGTTTTTTAGTATTGCTTTTTTTTTGAAAGTAACATTGAGCTAGTTTGAATTGGTATTAGTTAACCAGGAGGACAGGCATTAATTAGAACTTTATACCTCAAGCCATTCCTGAGTTCCTGGTTTTTGATGTACAGGTAAATAGACAACGAAAATCTTTTAGGGTTCCGTTTTTTTTTATATTTTGAATGTTACAAGAATCGTAATAAAAATAAGTAAATTTAAGAAGCCTTTGAAATGATTATCTCAGCTAGTTTGAATTGGCATTAAATGACCAGGAAGACAGACATTTAGTGTTTTGATTTATTAGAACTTTATACCTCAAGCCATTCCTGAGTTCCTGGTTTTTGATGTACAGGTAGTTAGTTAGACAACGAAAATCTTTTAGGGTTCCGTTTTTTTTTAAATAATTACAAGAATCGTAATAAAAATAAGTAAATTTAAAAAAAGCCTTTGAAATGGTTATCTCAGCTAGTTTGAATCGGCATTAAATGACCAGGAGGACAGACATTTAGTGTTTCGATTAATTACAACTTTATACCTCAAGCCATTCCTGAGTTCCTGGTTTTTGATGTACAGGTAGTTAGTTAGACAACGAAAATCTTTTAGGGTTCCGTTTTTTTTTAAATAATTACAAGAATCGTAATAAAAATAAGTAAATTTAAAAAAAGCCTTTGAAATGGTTATCTCAGCTAGTTTGAATCGGCATTAAATGACCAGGAGGACAGACATTTAGTGTTTCGATTAATTACAACTTTATACCTCAAGCCATTCCTGAGTTCCTGGTTTTTGATGTACAGGTAGTTAGTTAGACAACTAAAATCTTTTAGGGTTCCGTTTTTTTTTAAATATTTTGAATGAATTACAAGAATCGTAATAAAAATAAGTAAATTTAAAAAAAGCCTTTGAAATGGTTATCTCAGCTAGTTTGAATTGGCATTAAATGACCAGGAGGACAGACATTTAGTGTTTTGATTTATTAGAACTTTATACCTCAAGCCATTCCTGAGTTCCTGGTTTTTGATGTAGTCGGACAACAAAAATTGGTCGTACAACGATTTGTCTTTTAGGGTTTCCTTTTTTTTATAATTTGAAGTCGTAACAAAATATAATTTTTAGTAAGCCATTTTTTTAGTTTTTTTTAGGTAAGTGAATAGTTTGAATTAGTATTAAATGACCAGGAGGACAGACATATAAATGTCTGTTAAGGTTAATTAGAACTTTATACTTCAAGCCATTCCTGAGTTCCTAGTTTTTGTTGTACAGATAGTTAGACAACAAAAATTTTTTAGGGTTCCGTTTTCTTTTTAATATTTTGAATGAAAGTACGAATCGTCATAAAAAAAAATAAGTTTTTAGCTATTTTGAAATGGTTTTAATACTGAGATAGTTTGAATTGGCATTAAATGACCAGGAGGACAGACATTTAGTGTTTCGATTAATTACAACTTTATACCTCAAGCCATTCCTGAGTTCCTGGTTTTTGATGTACAGGTAGTTAGTTAGACAACGAAAATCTTTTAGGGTTCCGTTTTTTTTTAAATAATTACAAGAATCGTAATAAAAATAAGTAAATTTAAAAAAAGCCTTTGAAATGGTTATCTCAGCTAGTTTGAATCGGCATTAAATGACCAGGAGGACAGACATTTAGTGTTTCGATTAATTACAACTTTATACCTCAAGCCATTCCTGAGTTCCTGGTTTTTGATGTACAGGTAGTTAGTTAGACAACTAAAATCTTTTAGGGTTCCGTTTTTTTTAAAATATTTTGAATGAATTACAAGAATCGTATTAAAAATAAGTAAATTTAAAAAAAGCCTTTGAAATGGTTATCTCAGCTAGTTTGAATTGGCATTAAATGACCAGGAGGACAGACATTTAGTGTTTCGATTAATTACAACTTTATACCTCAAGCCATTCCTGAGTTCCTGGTTTTTGATGTACAGGTAGTTAGTTAGACAACTAAAATCTTTTAGGGTTCCGTTTTTTTTTAAATATTTTGAATGAATTACAAGAATCGTAATAAAAATAAGTAAATTTAAAAAAAGCCTTTGAAATGGTTATCTCAGCTAGTTTGAATTGGCATTAAATGACCAGGAGGACAGACATTTAGTGTTTTGATTTATTAGAACTTTATACCTCAAGCCATTCCTGAGTTTCTGGTTTTTGATGCACAGATAGTTAGACAACGAAAATCTTTTAGGGTTCCGTTTTTTTTTAAATATTTTGAATGAAGTACAAGAATCGTAATAAAAAAAATAAGTAAATTTAGAAAAAGCCTATTTTTTTTAGTTAGTTATTTATAATGCTCTTTTTTTGAAATGGTTTTATAAATGACCAGGAGGACAGGCATTTAGTGTTTTGATTTATTAGAACTTTATACCTTAAGCCATTCCTGAGTTCCTGGTTTTTGATGTACAGGTAGTAATACAACGAAAATCTGTTAGGGTTCCGTTTTTTTAAATATTTGGATTGAATCTTAATAGAAATACTAATTTAGAAAAAGCCTATTTATTATTTTTTTAGTTTATAAAAAATGCCCTTTTTTTGAAATGGTTTTTTTTAATACTGAGCTAGTTTGAATTGGCATTAAATGACCAGGAGGACAGACACTTAGTGTTTCGATTAATTACAACTTTATACCTCAAGCCATTCCTGAGTTCCTGGTTTTTGATGTACAGGTAGTTAGTTAGACAACTAAAATCTTTTAGGGTTCCGTTTTTTTTTAAATATTTTGAATGAATTACAAGAATCGTAATAAAAATAAGTAAATTTAAAAAAAGCCTTTGAAATGGTTATCTCAGCTAGTTTGAATTGGCATTAAATGACCAGGAGGACAGACATTTAGTGTTTCGATTAATTACAACTTTATACCTCAAGCCATTCCTGAGTTCCTGGTTTTTGATGTACAGGTAGTTAGTTAGACAACTAAAATCTTTTAGGGTTCCGTTTTTTTTTAAATATTTTGAATGAATTACAAGAATCGTAATAAAAATAAGTAAATTTAAAAAAAGCCTTTGAAATGGTTATCTCAGCTAGTTTGAATTGGCATTAAATGACCAGGAGGACAGACATTTAGTGTTTTGATTTATTAGAACTTTATACCTCAAGCCATTCCTGAGTTCCTGGTTTTTGATGAAGTCGGACAACAAAAATTGGTCGTACAACGATTTGTCTTTTAGGGTTTCCTTTTTTTTATAATTTGAAGTCGTAACAAAATATAATTTTTAGTAAGCCATTTTTTTAGTTTTTTTTAGGTAAGTGAATAGTTTGAATTAGTATTAAATGACCAGGAGGACAGACATATAAATGTCTGTTAAGGTTAATTAGAACTTTATACTTCAAGCCATTCCTGAGTTCCTAGTTTTTGTTGTACAGATAGTTAGACAACAAAAATTTTTTAGGGTTCCGTTTTCTTTTTAATATTTTGAATGAAAGTACGAATCGTCATAAAAAAAAATAAGTTTTTAGCTATTTTGAAATGGTTTTAATACTGAGATAGTTTGAATTGGCATTAAATGACCAGGAGCACAGACATTTAGTGTTTCGATTAATTACAACTTTATACCTCAAGCCATTCCTGAGTTCCTGGTTTTTGATGTACAGGTAGTTAGTTAGACAACGAAAATCTTTTAGGGTTCCGTTTTTTTTTAAATAATTACAAGAATCGTAATAAAAATAAGTAAATTTAAAAAAAGCCTTTGAAATGGTTATCTCAGCTAGTTTGAATCGGCATTAAATGACCAGGAGGACAGACATTTAGTGTTTCGATTAATTACAACTTTATACCTCAAGCCATTCCTGAGTTCCTGGTTTTTGATGTACAGGTAGTTAGTTAGACAACGAAAATCTTTTAGGGTTCCGTTTTTTTTAAAATATTTTGAATGAATTACAAGAATCGTAATAAAAATAAGTAAATTTAAAAAAAGCCTTTGAAATGGTTATCTCAGCTAGTTTAAATTGGCATTAAATGACCAGGAGGACAGACATTTAGTGTTTCGATTAATTACAACTTTATACCTCAAGCCATTCCTGAGTTCCTGGTTTTTGATGTACAGGTAGTTAGTTAGACAACTAAAATCTTTTAGGGTTCTGTTTTTTTTTAAATATTTTGAATGAATTACAAGAATCGTAATAAAAATAAGTAAATTTAAAAAAAGCCTTTGAAATGGTTATCTCAGCTAGTTTGAATTGGCATTAAATGACCAGGAGGACAGACATTTAGTGTTTTGATTTATTAGAACTTTATACCTCAAGCCATTCCTGAGTTTCTGGTTTTTGATGCACAGATAGTTAGACAACGAAAATCTTTTAGGGTTCCGTTTTTTTTTAAATATTTTGAATGAAACACAAGAATCGTAATAAAAAAAATAAGTAAATTTAGAAAAAGCCTATTTTTTTTAGTTAGTTATTTATAATGCTCTTTTTTTGAAATGGTTTTATAAATGACCAGGAGGACAGGCATTTAGTGTTTTGATTTATTAGAACTTTATACCTTAAGCCATTCCTGAGTTCCTGGTTTTTGATGTACAGGTAGTAATACAACGAAAATCTGTTAGGGTTCCGTTTTTTTAAATATTTGGATTGAATCTTAATAGAAATACTAATTTAGAAAAAGCCTATTTATTATTTTTTTAGTTTATAAATGCCCTTTTTTTGAAATGGTTTTTTTTAATACTGAGCTAGTTTGAATTGGCATTAAATGACCAGGAGGACAGACACTTAGTGTTTTGATTAATTACAACTTTATACCTCAAGCTATTCCTGAGTTCCTGGTTTTTAATGTACAGATAGGCAACGAAAATCTTTTAGGGTTCCGTTTTTTTTTTATTTTGAACTATTTTTTAGTAAGCCCTATTTTAGTTTTTAAGTTACCTTTTGAAATAATTAGAAGGACAGAAACAGTGTTTTGATTAATGAGAACTTCATACCTACCATACATTCCTGAGTTCCTGGTTTTTGATGCACAGATAGTTAGACAACGAAAATCTTTTAGGGTCCGTTTTTTTTTAATATTTTGAATGAAGCACAAGAATCGTAATAAAAAAAATAAGTAAATTTAGAAAAAGCCTATTTTTTTAGTTAGTTATTTATAATGCCCTTTTTTGAAATGGTTTTATAAATGACCAGGAGGACAGGCATTTAGTGTTTTGATTATTTAGAACTTTATACCTCAAGCCATTCCTGAGTTCCTGGTTTTTGATGTAGTCGGACAACGAAATGTGTTCAGTTTTTTTTTTTTTTTTAAATTTGAAGTCGGTAACAAAATAAAGTACCTAATTTTTATTTAGTAAGCCTATTTTTAGTTTTGAAATAGTTTGAATTGGTATTGACCAGGAGAACAGACACTTAGTGTTTTGATTAATTACAACTTAGCTCAAGCCATTCCTGAGTTTCTTATTTTTTATGCACAGATAATTGACAACGAAATCAACGTTTTAGGTTTTTTTTTTATTTTGAAGTACAGAATCGTAATAAAATAAGTTATTTAGAAAAGCCTAGTTAAGTTTTTAGTTAAGCTGAAAGCCATTTTTTATGCTAGTTTGAATTAGTAATAAATGACCAGGAGGACCGACATATAAACTCTGTCCTCTTGGTGATTAATTGGAACTTTATACCTCAAGCCATTCCTGAGTTCCTGGTTTTTGATGTACAGATAATTAGACAACGAAAATCTAGTTTTCCGTTTTTTTTAATATTTTGAATGAATCGTAATAAAAATAAGTAAATTTAGAAAAAGTATTAATTAATTAATGCCTTTTTTGAAAAGGTTAATACTGAGCTAGTTTGAATTGGCATTAAATGACCAGGAGGACAGACATTTAGTGTTTTGATTTATTAGAACTTTATATCTCAAGCCATTCCTGAGTTCCTGGTTTTTTATTTAGTCGGACAACGAAATAAATGTCTTGGTTCCGTTTTTTTTTTTAATTTGAAGTCGAAACAAAATAAGTAATTTTTAGTACGCCTTCGTCGCGAGCATCGGCCGTCGTCTAAAAGAAAGGGGACTCGACCCCCGTTCCGGTACCTTCCTGGTGCAAAGAATTGCCATTGCAATTAATTCAGCGCGGCAATGCGATGAGCGTCATGGGCACATTTGCGTCGGGGGCGACGAGGGGTGGATTAGTTTTATTTTTAAGCTATTGCATAGCTTCTATCGCGGGCCTTGAGAGCGCTTGGACCGAATCGAGAAATTCCGTAACGAAAAAAACCTCACGCTCATAATCAGTGCAAGGAAACAGGAGTGCATAAATTGTTAAGAGTGATCACGTCACTTCGTGCTCGGTGCGTGTGCATACGCCTATCGCCGCCTCGTCGTCGTGTGCGTCTCCTACTTCCGTGAGTGTGCTTCGACCGAACTACCTCTAATTTATGCGATCCTGGTACTGAGCTTATAATACCACTACGCATGGAATCGCGCCATTGTCGCGCTGGACCACAGACAAAATTGTCTGTGACTGGGACCCACATAATTTATTAACGTCAAATAATATACTTCCATTGTGACCTACTTGACTATAATCTCCACGTGCTTGTTGTTCTCCTAGTATACCCCACCAAACTTTGTCTTCGTTCGTGCGAAAAAGAGAAAAGAACACGACAGTCCCTCTGATTTATCGCAGCCTAGCACTAGTACTGGTTGGTAACAATGAGTTGTCCGCATTTAAGGAAGAAATGCGTGGGATGTTTGAATCGTTACTTGCTGCCCAACGACAAGAATTTAATAAAAAAAAGACGTGTGGCACTCGAGGACTGCCGCGGTAAAGCTATTGCATACATTTCGTATCAACTTATGCATAATATAATTATTTATTTATTTTATTTATGCAGTATTAAATCTGAGTTACTCCTAGTCGCGCCTTAAGAAGTTTTACTTCAAAAACAAAGAAAAAGAAATACTGCATAAATAAAATAAATAAATAATTATAATTGCATAAGTTGATACAAAATGTATTACCCGGCAGTCCTCGAGTGCCACACGTCTTTTTTTTTATTATTATTATTATTATTATTTTTGTGTATAACTACCGAATTAAATTTTTAGTAACTATTTTAGTTTTTATAGTACTTTTGAAATAGTTTGAATTGGTATTAAATGACCAGGAGGACAGACATATAAATGTCTGTTGAGGTTAATTAGAACTTCATACTTGAAGCCATTCCTGAGTTCCTGGTTTTTGATTTACAGATAGTTAGACAACAAAAATTTTTGGCCGTTCTTTTTAATATTTTGAATGAACGAATCGAACGAACGAACGAACAGTAATAAAAATAAGTAAATTTAGTATTTTTTTAGTTAATTTAATTCTTTTTTTTTAAATGGTTAAACTAGCTAGTTTGAATTGGCATTAAATGACCAGGAGGGCAGACATTTAGTGTTTTGATTTATTAGAACTTTATACCTCAAGCCATTCCTCTGAGTTCCTGGTTTTTGATGTAGTCAGACAACGAAAATTGGTCGGACAACGAAATGTCTTTTATTAGGGTTCCGTTTTTTTTAAATTTGAAGTCGTAACAAAATATAATTTTAATTTTTTTAGTTTTAAGCTATTGCATGGCTTCTATCGCGGGCCTTGAGCGTAGGGACTGAAACCAGAAATTCCGTAACGAAAAAAACCTCACGCTCATAATCAGAGCAAGAAAATAGGAGTGCATAAATCGTTAAGAGTGATTACGTCACTTCATGCACGTCGACCGAACTACCTCTAATTTATGCGATCCTGGTACTGCGCTTATAATACCACTACGCACGGAATTTTGCCATTGTCGCCCTGGACCACAGACAAAATTGTCTGTGACTGGAACCCACATAATTTATTAACGTCAAATAATATACAGCGCCATCTATTTATATATAATCTGTTATACCTATTATTAATGAAAAAAGTCACGAAAAAATAGTGCAATAAAATGAGTGAGTAATTTATATACATACATTTTATTATGTACAACAGTGAATAGCTGTACTTGTAAAATTTGTGTATAAAGTGTTTTGAATATGAATGAACAAAGTGCATTTATTATTAATGAAGAAAGTCACGAAAAAATAGTGAAAGAAAATGAGTGAGTAATTTATATACATACATTTCATTATTATCACAAATGCAGCATTAATTTTGAATTGAAAATATAATACTGCTATAAAGATAACCTAAATTTTTGATATTAAAATGAGCGATATTAAAAGTAGCCCTCTTTTATACACACAAACACACACACGCGTATAGTTTAAATTCTCAATTTAGATTCTCAATATGTATATATATATATATATATATATATATATATAAATAAATAAATTCATTCTTCAGAAACCATCAAACCAAGCACGTGTACTATTCAGTACCTACCTTTGTTTTTGGTGTATAGATAATGCACATGAATGCCGCGCAGAGAAAGTATATATGATAGTATATCTGTACATCGCGCGAAATTCGATAATCACTTCTTAATATCGTTATTTTTTTTTAAATGAATAATTTTGTTTTGGTGTCTCATTACACTATTTATACCTAATTATTTATACCTATTATTTATACCTAGATATTTTCGTTTTATAGAGAAGAAAAGCGTAAAGAGCTAAAAAGAAAAAAAAACTAATGCACGTCAAAGGGCATATTATCAGCGTCAGAAAGATTTGAAGAAAAATGAAGAAAAAATAATAACAAAAAAAAACTGCATAAATAAAATAAATAAATAATTATAATTGCATAAGTTGATACAAAATGCTATGCAATAGCTTTGCCGCGGCAGTCCTCGAGTGCCACATTTAGTTTTTTTTAAATTTTTTTTTTCATTTTGAAGTACAGAATCATTACAAAATATAGTTTTAGGAAAAGCTTAGTTAAGTTTTTAGTTAGACTTTTTTTGAAAGCCTTGTTTTTTATTACATTGAGCTAGTTTGAATTGGTATTAATTGACCGGGAGGACAGACATTTATCGTTTTGATTAATTAGAACTTTATACCTCAAGCCATTCCTGAGTTCCTGGTTTTTGATGTACAGGTAGTAATACAACGAAAATCTGTTAGGGTTCCGTTTTTTCTAATATTTTGATTGAAGTACTGAATCTTAATAGAAATAAATACTAATTTAGAAAAAGCCTATTTATTATTTTTTTAGTTTATTTATAAATGCCTTTTTTTTGAAATGGCTTTAATACTGAGCTAGTTTGAATTGGCATTAAATGACCAGGAGGACAGACACTTAGTGTTTTGATTAATTACAACTTTATACCTCAAGCCATTCCTGAGTTTCTGGTTTTTGATGCACAGATAGTTCGACAACGAAATCAACCTTTTAGGGCTGCGTTTTTTTTTTTCATTTTGAAACAGAATCGTAACAAAATAAAGTTATTTAGATCTATACCGATGCTTCCAAATTATCTGATTTGGACTGCGTTGGTGTGGGGGTTTTCCACTCTCAATATAACATTGTTCAGAAAATACGTTGTCCGCCTGAATCGTCTGTTTTTTCTGGTGAGTGTCGTGCCATCTTGGAAGCTGTCAAATATGTTTTAATATTTAAACTTCGTTACTCTCTTATTCTCTCTGATAGTCTCAGCGCCCTTCAATCACTTCTTTCGAATCCTTTCAAATCGAAAACTCACAATCCATTAATATTAGAAATTAAATCTTCATTATCGCAATGCTTGTCGAGTGGCTTTGATGTTATTCTGGGTTGGATACCAAGTCATTCGGGTATTACAGGTAACGAACGCGCAGATCAAGTGGCCAAAGAGGCTATTTCGTGTGGAGACAAAATACCTTACGTTAATTATCCCCACGACCTACTCATGCTGCCACAAAAATATTTGACGGAGTCATGGTCGCGCCAATGGTCTGTGACCAGAATATCGAAGGGTCTTCATTACTTTCAAATTCAACCTGATATCCCCGCCAAACCCTGGTTTTTCAAATAGAGACTAAGCAAACGCTCTACGTCAACTATATGTAGGATGAGACTTGGTCACTGTTGCACTCCGGTACATTTAGCGAGATTGCACATTAGAGATTCATCTCTTTGCGAATGTGGCTTAGGCGATGGAGATTTAAACCATATTTTTTTCTCTAGTCCTTTAAATGACCGTACCTCTTTTTTAAATTCACTATTAGCTATAGATATTCCTTTCCCAACCAATATTTCTACACTTCTTTCTTATTCTTCCAAAAATGTCCTCTCTATTATTTCATCATTCATTTTTCATAACAATTTAAAACTGTAAATATTAATAATATCTTATTTTAACAATCACTAATAAATGCACTTTATATGTTCATATTATGTTTATTTACTTTTTTGTGTTATATTAATTTTTTCCCTATAAAGTAAGAACACTTTACTGTTACGTTGGTTCGATAATAAAGTCGTTTTCTTGACGTGACGCTGGCACAAATGTGCTATATTTAGTACAATTGCCATTAAAAAAAAAAAAAAAAAAATTAAAACGTTTTTAGTTAAGCTGAAAGCCATTTTTTATGCTAGTTTGAATTGGTATTAAATGACCAGGAGGACAGACATATAAATGTCTGTCCTCTTGGTGATTAATTAGAACTTTATACCTCAAGCCATTCCTGAGTTCCTGGTTTTTGATGCACAGATAGTAAGACAACGAAAATCTTTTAGGGTTCCGTTTTTAAATATTTTGAATGAAGTAAAGAAAAATCGTAATAAAAATAAGTAAATTTTAGAAAAAGCCCTTTTTTTGTTAGTTATTTATAATGCCCTTTTTTTGAAATGGTTTTATAAATGACCAGGAGGACAGGCATTTAGTGTTTTGATTTATTAGAACTTTATACCTCAAGCCATTCCTGAGTTCCTGGTTTTGTCATTGAAAATGACTATCATATCCATTTCACGGGAGACGCATTTCTGACCACTCTGACTCTGAGGGTATGGGATCTAGACAATATTTTAAGGTTTTAAAAGATTAAGAATTTAGTTGTGCATTGTATAACATCAAAATTTTGGAAATCGGTTAAGTAGTTTTTTAAAAAAATTAGAAAATGTAAAAAAATCGGGATTTTTTCCGAATTTTTTTCACTAAATCCAAAATATTTCAAGAACGGGAACCGATATCGAAAATGAAAAAAAATAGTATCTCGGTCATTATAACGTAACTAAGATTTGAGACCAAGTTTTTGGAAATCGGTTGGTAATTGTAAGAGAAATTATTTCCGAAAGATGAGATTTTTTGGTCGATCGCTTGTGTTTGTGGATATAAGTTACTATATTTCAGAGGGTATTCGTCGGATCGCTTCAAAGTGTTATACCAAAGGTTAGAAAGCGTCGGTAGCTACAGTTTGAGACCAAAGTTTTGAAAATCGGTTGGAAATCGAACAAGAAATTTGACATCACATGTTAGATTTTATGGACTTTCGGGAACTTGTTGACATTACGGTCATCGCCTTTCGGCCTGTATTTGTTCGAATGCTTCATTATCAGAACGTTTAAGGATATCAGAGGCTGCAGTTTAAAATCTAAATGTTTCAAATATGTTGAACTAGCGACCCGCCCCGGCTTTGCACGGGTAGCAGAGAATTTTTTCGTTGATTTATTTCTGAGTTTAAAGAGTTGAAAAGAATAGTGCCACGTTTTCGTGGCAATAAAATAAAATAATCTCTGAAAATCGAGTTTGGGTAGGTTCATTTTTAATGAAACCGATGGTTGCCGGGACTGCAAGATCTGTGGATTTTTTTATATTATTATAAATGGCATTTCGCGTTCGATACGCATATTTTGTCGTGTGTTGTGATAGCCCAATCGCAGCGAACATGTTCGAGTTTAGGCTGTGCGGCCGTGGTTCGAATCCGGGTGTGTATCGATATGTTTTTCTGACTTAAGTACATTACTATCACTGACTCCGTGCCTCGGAGAGCACGTTAAGCAATCGGTTAAGCAAGCATCAGCTGATGGCAGTCGTTAAAATTCACTAACTCGCACTAGAGCAGCGTGGTAGATTAAGCTCCAAATCCCCCTCACCCTGTGGTGAGGCCTAAATACTTGAAGTGGGGCATAGTGGGCTTGTAGAAAATGCATATTTTGCCATTTAGAAACCATTAGAAACATAAGATAAACATGCGTTCTATTTTGAAATTTCGTAAGTGATTGTAACAAAGAGACAAACGTTACATGTATGTCTCTAAAGATATGTATAGGTAGCTATGGATACACTGAATTCATTCCATAAGCAAAGTTGGAAGTCTTATGTGTGTTGTTTTATCAGAGTTCTGAAAGTAAGTACTAAAATGAATCAAATGAGTTTCACTCTCTCCTCTCGTACCGATATTTCGTACATAATAGCAAAGTCTTTTGAGATCCTCATAGCAGAAAATTGTATTCGATTTCTAAAATTTTTGTTTTTTGTCCAATGACTTCTAATCTACAATGACAAGCATTACCTATCTCAAAATATTTTAATTTGATAACGCCAAAGTAATGGGCTTGAGCTAAAATTTTAAATTTGCTCTGCTTGGTTATTAAAATGATGTGATAATTCATCTCATGTTTAAATGGTCTTTGTAACGTCATCTGGACAACTGAGCTTGTTCCGCTGCTCTCCACAGTAAAAATAAAAAAGCAAAAAGTAATTATAAAAGAATCAAGTTAGTCACTCTGTCAAACTAAATTATAATCCTCATAATCAATCCAAATATTATGATCTCATTTAGTCTTAGATAAAAATGGATAAAAAAAAATAATAAACATCTGTCGAAGTGATCTCACAGCTATATTTTATTTTAAAAGTAGAAAAAATATTTAAAAAATTATGAGCTTATATTTTTATTTCAAGAGAACGTTACAGATTATTGGTCTATATTATTTACAGAATAAAATAAAAAAATGTTAAAAACTTTGGTGCAAGCCCATTTGTCAGAGCTATATTTTACACGTTCGGGGTCGACGTCGAAGTAAAAGCATCGCTAAAAGGATTAAAATATTCGATATTTCGAACGGTACATGCCGTCACACAGCTATAGCCGTTCCGTTGAAAAGGATAAAAGGGCGAACGTTCCACAGTTCGAGGGAAATAAAAATTTGTTGGACTATAAATTATGCGAGGTTCGAGGGCAGAGCTCGCAATCTGCATTAGCCGAGACCTGCACTTCCTCCCGGCGATTAAATGAAATTTCCCGGACCGTTGCCGACGGAACTTACCAGTCAAAGGCCTGGTATATTTAAAGAGAATGCTTTTAATCCGCGCTCCGCCTTACTTTTTCATGCTGTACGCATTCCCAAACAATTTAAAGTAAGGAAAAACGTGGTAGCTCGATATCTCACTAAAATTCAAGTCATGTTTAAATATAACGAGCTTAATCTGGTTGTAGGCTTTCTACGGCCTATATTAATAAAATTAAAGTTAGTAAATAAATGCAATAATTAAGTAAGTAAATTGAATGTAAAAATTACCACTATACAATAACAGGTTTATATTATGAAGAGGCCATTGCGAGCAAAGTAAAAAAATTGGACTGAGCGTTCGTGTCGCATTGATGGAGTTAAATTTTTAAACAGTACTCCAAAAGCTCGTCGAGCACTCAACCCTACGATGTTCTTATTACTTTTTTTCCAGGATCTTTAATCCAATGTCGTTACCTACCGATTCCAATCGACTCTGATAAATTTTAATAAAATTAGACAACAACAGTAGTTTATGCGATTATTTAAAAATGAAAAGATTTTTATAAATAGAAATAAAAATAGTAACTTTTTTATCTTCTTTTCTTAATTTGGTACGTGATAAAACAAATGACATCATCTAAACACGGCACAGACCGGGAAAATGCACGTAGATTAACAACCAAATGTATGAGAACGGACATACGCTAAAGATGAATGACTTTTTGTTTGCGCATTCTGCGGATTAAATTGTAAGCACATAGGCTGTTTCTCAATGAACTGAATTATATAATATTTTTTAGTTAATGGGGGCCATTAACTAAAAAATATTGTTTATAAAATTAAATTAAATAATGTTTTAGTAAACATTATGTTTCAATTGTGTTTAAATTTATAAATTCCATGACCAATACTTGCAAGGAATATCCTAGGTTCCAAACACTCAAACATATAGTTTAAATTCGATGTCAAAAAGTTAAAATCACGAAAAATTGTACGTCATAAAATGTTTTAAAACAAATATATAAAGCCGCGAATACCGCAGGCTTCTGCACTAATCGAGCAATCTCTTTTCCAGTGTTATTAAGGAAAAAAAATGTGAATGTTCACAGGCCGTTGCGTTCCCAGAACGAGTTTCTTATAGACGGTATTGAATTTTTAAACAAAATTTCTACCCAAACCGCCCAATCCGCTTTATGTTATAGCACTAGCACGTTATTAACCTGTTAAGTCTTCTTTGAATTATTTTTACCGTTTTCCCTTGTATTTTCACGTGAATCAACGGAAGTGAAAGTCTGGTAAAATTTGCAACTTAATTAAAAGCTTTTTTTATTTCATTCTAATTAAAATAATGGTCGCATTAAATTATTGCAGGTATAATCTTGCTTTTTAGGAATTACAGAGAAAAAACTGGAAGGCTGCACATCTGTCAATTTCTGAGGTAGAAAATAACGAGTACGACGTACTGCCAACTCCCAACCCAAACTCTGGACCTAGAAAAGCTGTAGTGCTAAAAGGAAAAATTGTAAATCGTCGGGAAAAAATGCCATTGGTGTTTAAAAATTAACTTTTTAAATGTTTCAAATAATACAAGTTTATTAAGAGAATTTTGTTCCTACTTGCAGATATCCGGTGCAGATAAACGGTGTTAACAGTTGTACCCCATTAAACCTTAACCGATTGCCGTCAAAACGGGTGATCCTAGTTTTTGTTAACCTGAATATAATATAATTTTTTGGAGGCAATCGGTTAAGATTTAATGGGATGCAACCGTTTACGCCATTTGTATCGAAATTCGTAAGTACACAATCTTCTTAACTTTCAAATGTTTTTTGATACCTAAAGGCGTCGGGGACCTATAAGTAACTTACTATATCAGTTCCTACCTTTTATTGTAGGTGCTTAGGTATAAGGTTATTCAGATATAAGCGGTCCCCGAAGCATTTAAATATCATAAATCATTTGAAACTACTCAGAATTTTTAAATATTAGTGTTTTTGTGTCGGTGGTTTCTCAAATTTTAAATATAATTTCATTTTTAGCTTTTTGAACTTAACTTTGCACATTTGACTTTGAACATTTATTTTATTTAAAAAAAACTTTAATTTTTTTTAACAAGAATTAATACAGCATTGAATTCTGCGATGAAAGCTACGATGCCGCATAGAGATGCACAAACAGACAGACAAATAGAAATATAATCAAGCACCATCTCGATTAAACCTGCTTTTAATTTAAAAATCGCATAAAAAATTCAAATCGGTTCATCAGTTTAGGAGCTACGATGCCACAGACAGACCCACATGTACTGTTTGGTTTTTAGCTACATAGTACCGCTTTAATGTATTCAATGTCTTGTCAATGATCTGTGGTCTTATCGCACTTGCGGGTGACCGCGGAGAAGTTCTTTGTAAATGACCGTAGTGTTTGTTCCATATGGTTTCATATGGAATTGTAGTTTTATACGCATTATGGTGTGGTAGGATGATTTCATATAAATAAAACCGACCAAGTTTGATTCGGATTCGCGCACCGTATTATATACACATTATACGCAATATATTTGTGTTATTGTTTACACAAAAAAAAATTAAATTTGTAGGCAATTACATAAAAAATACTCCTTATGTGATGTAACAACGAATTAACGCATTTAGGATTGTTCCCTTTATTTGTGCTGTGAGATTTTGTTTCTTATCAAATATCACGATTATGGGTCAACGGGAAGTACCGTATAGGTTTTGATTTGTTTGAGAGTGCCAAAATATACGGCAGACATTGCCGTATTTTTTGATTGCGTTAATTAGGAGCTTGATTTTTCACAGCTCCATGGACCGTAGACCTAAATACAGTTGTCACAGATCTTCTTTGCCGGTGTGAAGTTAGCGCACTCTCGAACACGCCCGTGTACAATGATTGGCAAAATAAAAAATTACGTTGTATAGTTACTGCAAATGCATTGCGACGAATTTTACACCAGCAAAGAAGGTCTACGACAACTGTATTCAATATCAATTTCAGGTTTATACCTCCACGCGTTCCAGACAAAAGAGTCTTGACAGACAGACAGATAGACGACAAAGAAGTGACTTTATGTTTATTTTTTTCCTTTTTAAGCTTCCGTGCCTCGGAAGCTTAAAATGGCGAAGAACCGTCACCACCATACGTACAAAGAGGTAGTCGACATCTCTTATCCCTCGATTAAATCTCCATTGAGCTGTTCGGTAGGAGTGTTGAAGCTGCTTCCGAGGAGTACGAGTACAATGCAGCGTCCATGATGTAAAACGTATTTTCCAGGTGATTTGTTTTTTTTTCATTTAACATGCAGGTACACACAAAAAGTCTGCAGCGTATTAACGACCCTCGGCCTGAAGTTCGATTTCGTCCAGCTGATTCTATGTAAACACCTGCCCGCTCCCACGGACGGCGGCACGGCCTGTTTATTATTTAAATCTTTCACGTTTCAGATTTTCCTACTAACGAAAATCACCGGATATTGACAAACTATGTATTGAGCTTCAGAAAATACTCATCGTAATTTATAATCTATACATTTTGTTGCTAAATAAAAGGAAAAATTCAATTAATGGTATTATATGTAAACCGTCTATAATCCATAGATCTGTGGGTTTAAGTCCTTGGTTTAAGTGAATTATCCACTCCGGACCATCTGACCACCAAAAGTCTCCACTGGTGGTCAGTTGGCACTCCAATTTCTCAACTACCAGTGGCCAAATAGCACAATGGTAGTCCCATATCATCCACCATTGGTGTAAATTGTTCCATTTCACCACTGGTGATAAATTGGGTTTATGATTGCTGGATGTCCTGGAATTTTTCCTAATTCATCCCGTGAATTTATCACCAATGATTCTCAATAATAGACATGTTATTATTTTCTGGGTTTGTCTACAACTTCTCTAAAGTATACTATTTCTAATTGTTACATTATGTATTGCAGTGCCACGTTTTTCTTGTAAATTTATAATGCGTAATCGTGATTCGACTCTCCCAAATTACACGGTGACCCACTTACGTATGAATATGAATATCAACACAAAAAGGAGTACAGCTATACTTTTATAGGATATGGTATGTATGATAGATATGGGAGTATTATTGTATTATTTGATCACTGATAGACAGTTGAGAAATTGGTGATATTTGGTGAATCATCTCACTTCCAAATCTCACTACAGGTAATCAGTTGAAACGAAAAAGTTCCCATTTAATCACTGGTGATGAATTAGAAAAAAATTGCTGCCAATTAACCTCCAGTAGTCAGATGGGATATGTTTCGTCTACTATCGTCATTTTTGCTGGGCAAAAGGGCCAACGGGTTTCTACTCTACTGATGGTAGAACCATCATATATTTTTAAGAATACTTTTCTCAGTGCCTGAGAATGTTGTTTTGCTCTATCTGCGAGAAGATGGCCAGCGCTTGTTTGCAGAAGTAGGTCCGGCTCTTAATTAAAATTAATTGTAAATGAAATAATTTTACTGAATATGTAAATTTATTTGTCAATCAAACTGCCCATTTAAAATGTAGATCGCTACAGCTATTATAAAGCTAATAAATATAAGAATTTGAAGGAAAATATATAAATGATCTTTAAACAAAACTAGTAACGTTACAAAGATATTTTAACTGAAAAATTAAAAATATTAATAGATCAAGATATCCGCATATAACTGTAATGGAAATTTAAAAAAAAAAAAAACAAATACAAGTGTCCCGGTGTATTTCCCGAGGGTGACGTTTATGTTCTAGTGTAGGAGCACGCCATTCGTCTTGACAATTTTATCGACCGAATCTGTGAAAATTAAGGCAAAAGAAAAAAGTCAATAAATTTAAGAAGCATTCGAGATATAGGTTCTCTTGTCGAACTGGGGCGGACTCGTCGCTTTTGTTGTAGTAAGTCCGTTTCCGTCAGAAGATATACATTGACGACCGCTTAGCCTAGTGGGTAGCGAATCTGCCTGCGAAGCAGAAGGTCCCGGGTTCGAATCCCAGGTCGGGTCAATATTTATATGATGAATATTAATACTGGCACCGGTCTTGGTTGTTATATGTATGTGGTGTCTTCGCTTGGTACCCAAAATACAAGCTAATGCTTAGTCTGGGACCTAGACGTTGTTGTGATTGTGTGTGTTATTATTATTATTATTATTATTATTATTATTATTATTATTATTATCAACAAAATTAACCTATCTCAGCATAAAGCTGGCAAAAACTACATTTACGGGCGCAAGCCAAGTAAATTCAGTGTGTGTAATTTTGTGCTAATTATTATTATTATTATTATTATTATTATTATTATTATTATTATTATTATTATTATTATTATTATTATTATTGTCGCTTCAAAACAAACTCTTTGTGATCAACTTGTTACGGTGTAATCGTATACGTATACGAAAGATAATGTCTCAATTCGAAACGCGCGTTGAATATGTTTTCCATACAAACTTTAACATTTACACGATCTTAGGGGTGAGATATATGGAACACCTTTTTTCGTAGATGAGTATGGTGTGTAAAAAACCTCTGCAAAATTTTCTATTGATAGGCCAAGCTGTTTGGACTGTACGTTAATAAGTCAGTGAGCCACCAGTCGCAGTCAAGTCGGTAGACCAGTATGTTTTATAGATTGTTTATTAAAAATAATGAAATCCTAAAAAGTTCATACTTACAAAAGAGACCATTATATATTTTTTAACATAAATGATTTTTCCAAATGTACACCAATATTTAATTTGCTTTTAATTTTACAAGGCACACAAAAACTACTGAACTAAATTGTGCAAATTCTTCACAATCGGATATTTGTTTAGTCTTTAAAATGTGTAGTGTTGTATAAACTACGCCAAAGAGAAGACAGAAACTTGTCGCTTAAAATTTGGAGGTACTTATAAACCTTCAAATCTCGTCGAACATGTTCATATTATCCACCATGTTTCATTTAAACTGCCATAAATTCTGGACTTCTAGCCATATTAAATAAACTATAGCCTGAGTTAAAACCATATAAATAGGTCATCTAATGCTGATATCCATTCAAATCTGTTAAAAGCAAGCATTCCAACCGCTTAAGCTGCTTTGCTGGAATCTAAATACTGTGACTATAGGCTGTTAACTTCTGTGAGCATCGTATTAACTTCCATTCCCTTCACCGCCTGATACCGTCTGGGCAGTGTTTGACTTCACTAAGTGCAACAAAATATTAACTGTATGGGAAATCGTCCCAAGAAAATAATAATCTACTTTAATCACGGAAAATAGAAACACTACTATTTAACTTTCAATATTTTGATTCGTTACGCAATTTTTCGGTGATCTTATTTTCTTATTGTTGTGTCCTTTGACCAAGACCAAGGTTTGAAGACCAAGGTCTTCAACCAATGCGTCCTACCTACAATGACGTACGGTGCCGAAACGTGGACTCTCACGGCAGGACTGATCCATAAATTCAAAGTCGCTCAGCGTGCTATGGAGCGGGCTATGCTCGGTGTTTCTTTGATGGATAAAATCAGAAACACTGAAATCCGTCAAAGAACTAAAGTTATCGACATAGCCGAAGCGATCAGCAAGCTGAAGTGGCAATGGGCCGGTCATATTTGCCGTAGAACGGATAACCGATGGGGTAGACGAGTTCTCGAATGGAGGCCACGTACCGGAAAGCGAAGCGTTGGACGCCCCGCGGCCAGGTGGACAGATGACCTGAAGCACCATACCGGGGGTAGTTGGATGCGAAAGGCGGAGGACCGTGTGTGGTGGCGAGCCTTGGGAGAGGCCTATATCCTGCAGTGGAGAGACACGGGCTGATGATGATGATGATGATGATGATGTGTCCTTTGACGAGGTATCACAACAGATATATTAGCAAACATATATGAAATATAGAGACTTTTAGACTTGTAAGCTTCGCAAAGCAAAAACCATTTACTTTTTAATTTAAAAAAAAGCCAGGTAATATCATAAAATGATACTAGGTAAGTAGGTAAATTTTAGATCGACTCGTACAACAATAAGGGTATGAATACCCTTCAAAGTTAGTAGTACCTATGGGGACATAATAATAAATGTACGGCTTGTGTTTTCTTAAAACAGTTCTCCGATTTTATATAACTTATACTAGCAGACGCGCTCGCAGTTTCGCACGCTTGGTATTTTCATAGGATTCAGTTTTTTATTTCGGTCTTATCTTATTCTCGCTTGTCCCTTTTTCGTTTTAGTTCCCTTTCTCATCAAGCAAAGTGGGCGGGGATGGGGGTATATGAGCTAATAAATCAATTCCAAGGAGTTCGTATATCATCTAAGATACATATTTGAAGGTCATTTAAAAAAAAACCGATACTCCTATACAATTTTTCACCGCGCCGTCCCCACTACCCTTAAAATGTTAAAATCCAAAAACCCACTCTAATTTATTTATGAAAAATCATCACATTCCAATTTTCAAGTTCCTAAAAACTTTTTTTACGTTCCTAAAAACGTTTTTTAAAAAAACCGATAGGTTCCACATACAAATTTTCCCCCCCTGTTTCCCACCTTTAAAATGTGAAAATATGAAAACTTTTAAACACCTCATAATATACTACTTATATATGCTCTGTAACTGTAATTCAAATTTCCATATTTCTGACTTCAAAGAACAAAGGCATTCGTACAAAGATCCCCCTTCCATTTCTATCGAATCGAAATTGTCAATCTAAACCATTCTCGAATCAACTTCAAATCAACAACTCGAACACACACGAAATTTCATAAAAACCATTCCAGCCGTTTAGGAGGAATTCAGTGACAAACACACGAATAGAAGAAATATATACGGCGTGTCGGCCGAACGTAGGCCAAACTTTTAAAGCGTGTTAGCTTACCGAACTAAACAAAACGTTTAAAAAAAAATAAGATAAGTGAAAAAAAAATGAAACTTTAAACATGTTCTTTCTCGGTGACCGCTAGTTGGCGCCATATGTTCACTTGAAACTTTTTTGTTTAGCTTGATAAGCTCTGCATGCTCTATAAGTATGGACTACGTTCAGCCGAAAACGGTGTATATAATAGTACATTATGATCCAAGTACGGTAAGCTGGATAAACCGATGACTACATTAGCCAGCTTACTGATTACGAGCATCATACGATGTTTTACAATACATTTGCTATTAAAATAATTAAAATAAACCTCCAAATGTAGGTAATAATGGCGGAAGCTAACGGCGCAAGCGGGTTGCTTTTACTCATGCGTTACAAAGAGAATGCTCCTTTGTGATTGGTGTAAAGTAAAAAGGCCTAGTACTGTAAAATACAACATTACGGTACAAGTTTCGAAGTCATAAAGACCGTATTAATAGCAAATGTATTGAAAAGATGGATTACTGAATACCATAAGTATATTTATAGTAATTAAAGTAATTATAAATTACTAATCTGTCAACGTTGATGTATTTCTACAATGTAGTAGATGTAGTAGTGTCGAGAACACTTTAAATATAAATGGTCCGCAGATTTCAAGCGCTGTAAGTGTTGCATTTATCCAAAACAGGAAACAGACGGCAACGACCGAGCACTAGATGCTTTGCCAAGCGAAGATAAATTTCTCTACAACCGAACCGTGTTGTAATTCTTCAATTATACAAATTCAGTTTAAAACTATATCAAAAATTAATTATGAATGAAGAATGGTATAATTGACAAAATAAATAACACTTAACTAATAACAATGGGAGCCTAAAGTTTCCATAATCCATATGCATATAATAATAATCCATGTAATATGTATATATTATATCTTCATCAGCCTATTTTTACCCCACTGGAGGGGCTTAAGCCTCCCCGGGGTGAAGGGGGCTTGGAGGGTTTGGGGGGCTTGGAACTGAAATCCATCACGCTGCTCCACTGCGGGTTGGGGATTGTAACGACCGCCATCTATTGACAGCGCCCGGGACCGACTGCTTAACGTGCTCTCCGAGGCACGGAGTCCGTGATAGATAATGTACTTAAGTCACAAAAACTCATTGGTACACGCCCGGATTCGAACCATGGCCCTATGGCCTTATAAATTTGAGACAGTTCGTTGCGCTTTGGGCTATCACGACACTATTATATATTTATATATTATACAATATATTGTATATATATCACAAAATATTGTTTAATGCTAATGGAGACTGACAACAGAAATAAAACTTAACAAATAACAATGGGGACCTAAAGTTTGATGTCGTTTTTTGATATAATATATGGATATAACAAGAATGACATGAAACTTTAAGTTTACTTTTTTGGTTTTTTAGATTTTGCAGGTTTGTTTTTTTTTTTAGTTTAACCTTGGGAAACTTTGCTAAGTTTTATTTCTTTTATCAACCTACATTAGCAAGTCGTAGTAGTTCCGTTGCCAAGTTTGTCGGAATGCCAAAGAATTTTCAGGTTCTAATTAAAACTTTTTTTCCATTGAAAGTTCTAATGTACTAGCAGAACAAGCTCATCTCATTCTGTGAAACCTTTGAAACGAGACGGAAAACAAAATCATTTCTCACAAAACACACACAGCTACAACTTTCGAGTTACGGTACTCTGAAAATGATGTACAAAATATCTTTTAATAATTATATTTTTAGAATTTCCATAGAGTGCAAAAACAAACACAGCTCTTTTTAGGATTCCGTATATTCGACGTGAAGAAAAAAGAACCCTTTTAAGATCACTGTAGTGTGTGTTTGTCACAACCTCTTTTCTCTTCAAATCTACTGGATGAAAACGGTAATAATAAAATACCTTTTATAAATCCACTGTTATCCTCGATGTGTTTGTACCTGTCTCTTTATTATTTGTAGGTATTTTATTATCTTTTATCTTAATAACTGTCACATTAAATAGCAATTGTATAATTACTTTAATAACAATTTTATTATTTAATGTATTTTACGAATATAAAGTATATATATACAATGTTAAAAGCTAAAAATAATCAGTCCCTGGCGAACCTGATGCAAAGGTACCCGTATCGCGATGTTTATGTGGATAACACGGAAGTACTTCATCTGTCATTTTGTACTAGGGTAATGATTTTAGTAGTCTACGCAATTTATATTACAATTCGATGAAACATTTTACCCCAGACTTTTTGAAAACTCGCGCATAGTCTAAAATGTAACTACCTACGAACAATGCAACAGCTCTCCAGTCATATATTCAGGTCACAGCAGGGCAACCGGACCTGTCTCCGTTAGAAGATAAATACGCCACTTATATAGTACCGAAGAATTCAACCAACATTATTTTTCTACAAACCTAACTGGTCGACACACCTGCCACAACTCAAATAATAGAGATTGTTATTTAGCCGCCTCATCTCTAGTCTATAGGGCCATGACCAAAAAGAAAATTGTCAATGCCCTTTGGTAATCGTTTCAGTCCACAGATCTCGATCCAGTGTCTCGGATCAATTGATTTTTAGATTTTCAAAAAAAAATGATTTTATAATATATACAAAAGAAATGTTTAAATGGCATTAGTTAAAAAAATCTAAAATCTTTGAAGATGATTTTTTTTTAATCCCCAAACTTTTCCATCCAAACACATTTAAAAAACTTCCTCATTCCATATAGATAGTGTACGACGTCTAAAATTCAAATTTTCTGTAGTAAGTGAAGTCACTAAAGCAAAGTATTCATAAAGGTAGTTAGACCACTTTATAAGATCAATATTACTACGAGTACCGTTCTTATTGGTCGTACCTATTGATTAAATTAGAGAGTAGAGAGTTCACAAAATTATTAGAAAAAGAAAAATCCGGTTCTGGCACTCACCGGCTCTTGCTATAGTGAGCCATGCCATGATCGTGGTATGATAGGTTCGTATATACATACGTATTAAAAATAACAAAATTACTAAACTTCTCTATAATTTACGGTACGATACTGAATCAATTGATTTAGCGATTTTTATTTCAACTGGAATTTTTTACGAATTCATTTGGTGTCATTAATACTTATTTAACGTAAAATAAACGGAGTTGATTCTGTTACACATATTATCTAGAAATTAAATCATTTACAATTTAAACAAGAGGATAATGAATTATTATTTTTGGGAGTAAATCAATGGTAGAAATAAACTGTCTTTTGGAAATTTGTTTTATTGCTTGAATAAAATACATAATTTTTTTTAAAGTCAATATCACTTATAATATTAAAATAATTTATTACAGTTTACTTCATTTTGTCCATGTCATGCCCTGAATCCACATAGTGGATTATAGATAGATCTCATATGTACTTATTTCGTGGTAGCGGCTGCAGAAATAAAATAATATTTCATTTCTGAATTTCAAAAAATGTTATCATTGTATAAAATTTCACAATAATTAATTATGTAAAAGTAGAAAACTATTGTCTTTATTACTTACTTCTGTGAGAAATTTATTAATAAATATCATTATGGTGGTCTCTGAGTCTTTCATATTGCTGGAGAAATGCGAGAACTTACCTTGATGCGAAATAATTCCTTTTCTATTAGTAACACGCGGCACAAGTATATTACTAAATACTAACTGTATACACACATCAAATACACTTGAAATATTAAGCTGATTATATACTAAATATACGCGAATGTCTGAAACAAAGCTCTCCTTGTTAATTATATAGATAGTAAACGAGTAGGTATACCTAAATGGTTCAGTTTTGTTCACTGCTCAGTATGTCGCGCCTAAAGAAGTTTTCACATCAAATATCTTACAGCGAGTTGCATCAAAAGAGATTAAGTCAACGTATATAGCATAAAGTAAAAATTTACAGTTATACTTAAATCGAAACCATGATGTCATTCTATGTAAGCACTTATTTGTACCAAACATGAAAGTCATCATCGTTTTAATCAAAGTATAGCTATAAATTTTTACCTTGTGCAATATACGTTTATATTATCTCTTTTGATCGACTCGCTTAAATGTTTATTTTCGTAACAATATCTTTCATTGAACACATTGCAGCGTTACTTTTTTGTAATGACGATGGAATAATATTCCTTTTTGTACAGAAATTTTTAAAAAATTCAAAGAAATATATTAATCGAAAACAAAAGAAATCTAAGGCACCTCCACATTCCAGCAAAGACTTAAAACTTGGGTGTCCTTGGATGGATGTTATAAAATGTGAACCATCAAAGTCGATTACCATGTGTCCCGCCCGTCCCTCTTATTACTTTATATTACATTAAAAAATCTGATATTATTTACAAGAAGAACTGTCACTTTTGCTTCAGCTATAACCCTTGCATGGCTATCACCGACACGATATGCGTGTTTGACACAGGGAATATTTTTCAGTTTCAGTCATCATCATCAGAGAAATGTAACTGAACAACACTCGAAAAAGTATTCGTTGATCAACGTATGAACGTGTGTGTATATATATATGAAATAGTGTCATTGCACCATCGACCTCACGTACCGTGCGTATGTACGGTGCGGTACGCTGACGCTATTAGATACCGGGAGTTGGTCAACTAATCCAACTTTTCCTTTGCCAGCTAATGAGAAGAGTTTGATTCGAATTCTCCTCGGTTCTGGAAAATAGTGTCTCAATTCGCCATGGAGACGTTTTAATATGCAATATCTGCGTTCGGATGAGTTGCCTTATCTTATCACGGTACCATGAAAACTAAAGTAAAGGCCCATAAAAGAAGTAAACGAGTGCTGTATTTGAAAAGGTACCTATTGGCCAAATGGTTAAAAAAGAAGCCCAATAGCCGATCAGTTCCATCTAATTTAAAAAATAAAAATGATAAATTATGACGTAAAATCAAGTCAAAAACACAAAACATCATTGTTAACTATAGATCCCAGATTAGTTTATACCTCTAAATAGGTATATTCTAAAAAATGTACGAGTAAGTACATAGTCTTCTCTATACATTTTTATTACTCTACAAATGAAATGAAATTTAATTTATTCAATCTTCATACTTAAACGATAAAATTTTATCAATTACCGATACTAGGCTAGGCCTATCCCGTGGGAATTAAAAAGCAGACTTACATTAAAATTATGCGACTAAATAATGAATGCAGAAATCAGTGTAGGTGTATTTTGTCGCTTCTGTCAAATTAATACATATAGAATAGAATACCTTATTTATTATTAATTTTATTAAATGTTCAAATTTTATTTGGGATCAAAATAATATGATACTTAGTAACCCACATCAAGCGGCCAGGATGTTTAAAACACACCTAGTATATTGCACTCTCTTAATCCATGTTCTGGATGGACATAGTGCAATATAGACTGATTTCAGCAGTTTTCCATCAGTGGCCTCTCGTAAGCTTTATGACTCTAGCCGCAGTTACTGTCTTGTGATATGATCTCTAAAATTCATATTAACAGCACTTTTTATGCGTTTGCTATTACTATGACCCAAAGTTTCTCGGGGTAAGAGTTCACAATATTGTCCGTGAGCTTTCATTTCTATAAAATCGTACTACCCCTTCGTCAAAATCTTGTAGCTCCTCCAAACAAGCTGTCGTGATGAATGTCTTAGGCGACTTTTTTACATTCTAGCAATATAACTAACAAAATATGCGAAATAGTAACGATATTCCTTGTAAAAATATAAATCTACGAGATAAGGCGTTCTCATGAGCGCCATGAAACCCTTCTAAATACGTAGAAACAGCATTACAAGATTTTGTGTGTTTCATTGAAATTTTTAACGTCGTTTTTTAATTCCAATTAGTAGTAATTACTATTCTTAACACACACTTACTAAGTAAGTGTTAAAATTTATTTAATTTATACAGTAAACAGACGGAACTTTGGAACTGTCGCTCTTCAAACACATCATTTTTGTTTTTGTAACTGACTGTGTCCACATTTTGTCGGATCCTTATCCCTAGATAAAGAATTGGCTATATTTCGTTTATATAAATGTTTACCGAGATAAACGTAAATAAACAAGCCACGATCTCTCGATTCACTTTCGCGATACAAAGTTGACGCTTCGGAAGGGATGCTCGGAATTATTAAAGTCCGAATAGACAAACAGGCGTCTCGGCCGACTGTAATGGAAGTTACATACCCCGGAGGTCGGAAATCAAATTGACAGAAGAGGTTAAACAAACGAGGCGGTCTGATCAGCGAGCCGCCCGCCCGGCCAGCTCCGACGCCCGGCTCGAATATTAATCGCTGGGTAAATGCGCTTTATTTGTTTTTCCCTTGGCGCTCTGTCCCGTTGCACGTAGATGTTTAAGAATATTATAAACAAGATTTTATCCACGAGTCCGACTGCATAAACGTACTAGGTGAACCATTGAAACAAACAATTTGAATATAAAGAACAGCAAAGGGGTAACACACGTCCTCTTTGAAATTTCTCTAAATGGAGCAGTAATACAGGTTGAAATTTTAGCAACCATCAAAAAAAAAAAACTGTTATTGTGATGTTAGATATCACCAATAGACTTAATTACGTAAATAATAAATATAGGTTACTTTTTTATAATACATTATTTCATCTACAGTGCTATTTTATAACGTTTGGTTACCTTCTTCTCTTTGGTTACCTAGACCTTGAGACCGAAACGGGGCGGAGCATGCAGCGGCCGTGAATAGTGACTAAAGTTATTGGTTTTTTTTCGGAAAAGGTTTGAGTAGTCATATTTCAATATTTTTCTATCGAATCATAATTAAAAGGAAACAAGACAGCCATCAGTTTTTTACCAAAGATCATTAAATTGAAATTTGGATGGTTGTTAAAATTTTACCTTGTATATGTTGTGCATGAGCCGTTTCTTAGTCATTTATATATTTGAATTTCCTTGTCTTTGATTGGTTAAACCAAAGTCAATCACTATACTTGTACGCCCGTCCCTCGTACAGATCGAGCCAAACTCTATGTATCTATCGGCCTATCCGAACATAGCGTGATGTAGCGTCACAATAACAAATTTTGGTGTCTGCAGAAGTGAGCGAGGGTGCTATACCGCTACAAAACTTCCTCTTTATATACAAATGTAAACTTTCTAGTTTAAGTTTATATAGACAAAGTTTGAAAGTAGGTTTTTATCATAAACATTCATTTTCTAAAGTATTACTTGTTTTTTTTCGGATATCTGATATAAGTATATATACAAGAAACTTCATATAGGTAATATTGTTAAAGAAAATAATTTCTCTACCTACATTTGGAATCCCATATTGACTTAATGACTAAAACGAAAATGAGCGACAAACATGCTACAACGTTTCATTGACTAATTTAATATTATGATAATAGAAGAAATATTAAAATATCGAGTCATACTTATTCATTCCAGTTGTGATTGTTTCGTGCTGGAATCACGATGCGAGAAACAGCTGCCAAGTTTAAATGTTTCCGACTCACTCTCTTGATGGGAACCCAGAACGGTTTTTTCCAGAAACTCTTTAAAATAGATATTTAGCTGTAAAGTAATTTTAAATTAAAATCAAACTACTTAAGCACTTACCATAGAGATAGCAATACCCATACTGCATATTTCTTTTAAATAAAAGCTTTGTTACTCGTAGATTATAATTTGGCATATGTGATCATTACGGAAACCTAATTTGATTGTAAATTTAGTGAATTTTTGAGTTTTGAAATCGCTTCATATGAAATCAAATTATACAATATTCAAAATGTTAGAAAGTATAGGTATTTACAGCACGTCCAACCGATTCGTGTGGCTCTGAAGTTAGTCACAAAAAAATTTCTGTAGTATATGGAAGTGTTGCGGTGCGGCGAGAAATATAGCAGACATGTGCAATCGGATTTGCGCATCGCACTTCAGAGCCGCACATCGCTTGCACGTACTGTACATCCTAACCCGTTAAAAAAATATAGAGAAAAATTACATACTAGTAGTCATACGAGTGAATTTTAGCTATTCTGATATGTCATCATGTGTCCATTATGAATCCCTTTTGAAAAATTAGAAAAAATATTCTTAAAATATATGATATTAAGTATAGATGTTGGCACCGTTTTGAAATTTTATTTATGATATTTTTTCGCATTATACAATTATATGGCTGAAGAAGGTTGGTTTTGTGTGGCTGACATTTTAATTTCTTCCTGTTTTTTTAAAAAACTAGCACTAGACACACTTAGATATACCAATACTTAGATGTCCAATACTACAAGCGAGATAACATTGAGGTGGAGAAGGCAAATATTTTTTTCAGATGGCGCTGTAATCGCTGGTAATTACCCAAGAACATTGTATAAATACAATTTTAAAATTTGATGTATAATTGTGATAATTAAAAATTGTTAAAAAGAATAAAAATGGAATCGCACGGTAAGTAAAACACATGCAGCCATCTAGTCGCACACTCTAGGCCGAGCCTGTATTGTGGTAATTCTCTGACAAGTAGGATTTTGTTGGTAGTTTCTACTATAAACTTCGTAAAAAGCTACGATATTGACAAATAATTAAATACCAGCGACGAAATTCACGTGGCGGGAGCAATATGCAGTTTTCCTGTCCATTGCTATTTGAAATAAATCCACAACTATCAGTGCACGAAAACTTCCACGTTCGAGATTTTAATTTAGATAGCTTGAAAGTGTGAAATACATATATCTCATCCCACCCGTAATAAAATTGGTAATTTTGGTTTTCTAATGACATGTGTTTTCCTAATAAGACTTCTTTAGGAAGTACGACTATTAGGACGTATTGAGGCAATCTAACTACTGTGGTATTTACTCAAAATAAAATACCTTTTCATAAATTGGTTTGACCGTTTTGTTCATCCGTTTTATTTCTTGTTTTACAAAGGAGTTATTTTCATAATTTTTGTTTACTATGCAAGAATTTCCGATAAACACCAACGGCAAAATGTAAGGCATGTCTGCAATACATGAAATATTATCTTAAAAATATTTAAATTCGTCAAGCATCATTTTATCTAAAATTCTCAGAATGGGTACAAAAATAATAATTTTAAGTGAAAACACCTTTCAACGTTTCATAAGAGCCGTCGCTTATGGTGCCTAAGTTCGTGTAGACTTTTAGATTGTTCCCAGGACATCGAGCTCGCCAAATAGTTTTCAAAGCGTTTGCTAATTTGGACGCTCTACATATGTCGCCAAAAGGATTTTTGGCGGCCTTTGTTTTCACCTAAATAACGATAAAAGTGTCATAAGCAGCTTATATATTTTTAAATTTTTCTTCAGGACGAGTTGTAAAACGCTACCATATCGACTTTGTCATTATCCTACTACTCAATAGGATGAAGAGAATATGCACATCCTCATGCTTCTACCGGTATGGCATGTTGGTAGGAATACAAGGACCTCGGGATTAGCTAATAGTCCATTATCCACGTTAATTAAACAACCTAGAATGTGGTATTGCATCTTTACACGTCATTAGCGTTCGCCATTGGTCAGTGATCAGTATCATAGTAACATTACAATTGCCAATTCATTTTGTTTAATTAATATTGTAATTGATAATTACTAATTAATAATAATTATGTGAGGCCACTAACTTTCTCTAACAATTCCTTTTTCAACCAAGAAGCATTGAATTCGATGTGATCCTTATTTAGAGATTGTAATAGATCTTTACTTATCATATTCCAGTCACATTTCGTGTCGTCAACAATGTCATGCATAATCAATGGTTTTTCCATTTCTATGTAAAAAACTTCTTCGTTAGCACCCCAAACGAGTGCATCGTTGATCTCGTTGCATTGAACCTTTGAAACGACAGTTTCTTTAGAATTTCATGGCGAGTTGCAAAAACGCTTCTTGAAGTCTCTGTCACTTTAAAGTCTTCATCGACCAACCACCAGACAATACTCGATTCTAAAATTATAACTTAATCCAATAAAATTAATTAGGCAGCGACTTAAGTAGCGTTTTTACAACTCACCGTTAATAAATAACCAAACAAATACGTGGTTATTCTTACTTTTAGATGTCCTCCTAATACAGACTTTGCTATTGAGTCTAATGACGTAGGACAAAAGAGAATGTCATTTGGTAAGTTTGCAGTTAATGATTTCAATATATACAATGCAATTAAGCCATCTGCCATAAATATCTGTTTCTTGACTTCTTTGGGCTTAACTACTTTACTATTATTCAATATAACAGTTTCATCGCCATTCGCTGTTTCATTAAAATAATTTGCAATTTTGGTTATTAAATATAATGAATCAAATTCCTCGTTATTCAATTTATCCACGTCTATATAATTTGGGTTTTGAAACTTTGTTACAAAGCAGAATATATCTGCATCGTTTACGCTGAAATTAAATAAACATTTCTTCATATTTTTATGTTTATTTTTCTTCTCCTTTTACTTTTTCTTCTTAATTAGGGCGATCTTTTTATTCATTGACGTTTTCTGCTTATGAGCTATTCCACCAATGTCTGACTTTCAAACATAATAGATAGACCGCCCAACATTCGTCGACGGGTTCACCAAACCTAGCCGGTCTATCGACCATTCTCCTATCCGCTACCCCGAGGACAGTTCCTCGCGCCATGTTCAGTCAGTGCTTGGAAAATGACCATTTCATAATTCAATTACTGACTGAAGATGACTAGTTGTCATCAAATCCATTTACATCAGTCTACGGTTTGCGTACTACCCTATTACGTTGCCATTAAGATTGGACATGTGGTAGTTGAGCTGCATAGTGCGCAGTATGACAATTTTTAATAGATTTTTACTATTTAGAAGTCGATGATGATAGGTAAATATAATTCTTATACGTATATCGTCAACATAAAAAACATTTTGTGACAAATTTGTAAGTATTAATATTACTATTTTGGTTTTATAATTTTACGTATTATTTTCTTTTCATAATATTCATCTCTAGTTGGATATTTGGCGCCAAAAACGCAGACAAAAAATTATCTGTTCGGCTTACTGTTCAGTTAAAATTCATGCACACAGAGACAGCTGGTACATTATTAGATGGCGTTAAGCGGAAGTATGTGGTCTGTTTAGTCACACTGACAGGGATATAAATGTTGGCCTCTTCTTTACTGTCATTGTATCGCGTGGCTCTATCTAGTCATTTAAATAATCAAAGTTTATTTTATTGTTTGTGTTTACATCTTGTTCTGAAGTCAACGTATTGTTCGTTTCGTTTCACGGTTTGCGGCTGTTCATCTAGGATCGTGAGCGTTTAAGATTAAAAAAGTTATCAGACTTTTCAAATGATAATAGAGTGATTGTTAAAAAACCCATACTATTAAGAAAATATTTCTGTATATCTGCTTGTTATCTTTTCATGGCTAAAACGCTGCACAGATTTTTATATTCGGTATAGAAATAAATCGCGGAAATGTGTCTGCCTGTTTGTTACTGTTTCACAGTTAAACCGAAGAACCGATTTTAATAATATTTAATATACTTAGAGATAGCTTCAGACGTGAGGTACAAGATTAGAGTACTTTGCACTGCGGAAAACGTGTTTGTGTGCTACTTACTTTTTCACAGTTACAGCTACAAATAGTAATGTCTTTTCTCTCCTTTTGTGCTTCTTATACACCGACCTACAGGTACATATACGTCGGCGTTCTTATATAAACGGGAAGTCCACGCAGACAAAGCCGTGGGTGGAAAACTAGTTACTTAATAATTACGTGATTAGTTAGTAATAATTTTAACTATACCTATTTTCTGTATTTAATAGAACAATTCTATGACTTCATTAAATGTTATTTTGTAGTGATTATAAAGTTTAATTTGATTGCAAATTATTAATTAATTATAAAGATTAGTAAGTAAAAATGGACTAAGTACCTACCTACTTAAATGGAGTAAAACTATGCCTATTTTCTGTATTTAATAGAACAATTCTATGACTTCATTAAATGTTATTTTTGTAGTGATGATAAAGATTAATTTGATTGCAAACTATTAATTAATTAATTATAAAGATTAGTAAGTAAATTGAAATGGACTAAGTACCTACTTAAATGGAGTAATAAAACATGTCACATGCGATGTCGTGGTAATAAGTTACCGTAAGTACCTATCATTACATATTATTATAAAACAAAGTCCCGCCGCTGCCGCGTCTATCTAGACGCGATAAACTCAAAAACTACCGAACGGATTTTCACACGGTGTAACCATTGGACGGAATTACTCAAGAGAAAGGTTTGCATGTAATTCATCAATGTTTAGTGTAAATTGGTTGAGATATGACGACGATTGTTAAAAATGTCGGAAAAAATTAATCCCCCAGTGGGAGTTTTCATCGAAAACGCTATATACCTGATCACTTTCGAGATATAACAAAACAATGTATGAAGGAATTGTTCTTATTTCTATGTTTTAAAAATAGCTTCCTATACCTACTTTATATTTTTTTTAAATGGTCAAATTTAATGTGATAATGAAAGCAATTTAAACACGGATACGATATTAAAGGTTGATTTTCCAATGCTGGCTGATGAAAATTGTGTCCATAAAAATGATCAATTTGAAAATCTGGCTAAGATAGGTTGATGGTCCATCATTTCAAAAAAATAGGTTAGGTTATGGTTTGCTTGTGATAATGCGAGAAGCAAAGCGGAGCGGAGCGACGTGCCACTAATAAGCCTTCTATTTTTTTTTCATTTCCTTAAAAAAATTTTTACTGCGTGAAGTTCCTACACCCCTCCTCCATTAGCCTGATTAACTATTTAGTAACTTTTCAGCAGGCTACATTGGAAAGCACTACCTATAGATGTGGCCAACGTGTGGAGCCGGCGTGACCGTTTGCTCACGTTTTCGATCGTTTTGATGTATGAGACACTCCATCCTGATTATTATACTATCTGAGGTATAAGTATTTTTAAAACAAATATTACATACCGAGGCAAAGAATGGGTAATGTTTATAACATTTATACAATCAAATGCACAGTATTCCAGTTGACTTTTAAACGCTTCCGCTGTTGACAGTTCATTAGCATAGACCAATAGGGTTATATTAATTTTTCGATCTTTTCCAAATAATAACCCAGATAATATTTTAGTTATAATAAGTTGTGAACATGGTAAAAGCGGATCCACCATTAACACTTTTAAAGGCTCCAAGGGTGCGTCCTTCTGTAAATTCATTTCTAAACAAAGACCTTTAAAATGTTTGTCGATTACGTAATTTTTTCTTAGAGATATTTATTAATGCTGTCAAATCTTAATCTACCCATCTCTCCATACGTTGTCAAATCTGCATAATGTCAAATGGAGAAAAAAGAAAAAAAACCAAAAAAACCGATTGCTTTTCTCAAGTGGATCTCAAGTCGAAAATAAAAAAAAGAAAAAAGCAACGTTGGTTCTACGAGTACTACGAGTAAATATGAGAGTTCCTCTTGAAAATAACACCAAAAATTATTTTACTCAACGTGAGTCATTTCGAAGAACTCCTCAGGTTTGACTCAATTTATTATAAGTAAGACATAGTCACTGTTAATCAGTTGGAATGACGGCCAACAGCACGCCGACCGATAGTGACGTATTTATTTATCTAGGACTCATAAATATTATAATTTTGTATACTGATAATTGTTGTAGCCAGAGTAGGTAAGGTGGATAGCGGTAGGTTTATAAATTAAAGTTTACATCAACAATGTTGACAAGAGTAGGTAATTCACTGGTAGATAATTCAGTTTCCTTGATTCAACACTTTCACTAATTAGTTATTTTTGTCCATTGATCAGTTTCTCTAACTCTAACTAGTCATTTTTCGTGATTCGACAATTGGGTTTTGATCACACAATATCTGGATCTGGATGAACCCTCTCGATACAATGTCAACAAAAACAGACAGGCCAACTTTTGTATAACTACTTGTGTGTGCCACTCAACAGACCGCATATTCTCGCTATGCCATACTAACCGTGTACAGACAGTCTTCGCGTGCGTGAATTATAATCGAACAGTATGTATAGTGATATTTTTATCTACATTTTTTGACGCCGACTCTCTATCCAGACATTATGATGAAAATAATTTGAAAATAATTAAAATTTATATTAAAACATAAAGTTTGAGTACCAAACCCGATAGGTCTGTGACTAATCATTTCGGAAACACATGCTTGTTAAAATTTAGTCGCGGGGTCACATAGATCTCGCTAAAACATGAAGTTTGAATACCAACACGATAAATCAGTGTCTAATCGTTTTAAAAATATGTGCTTTTCAAAATTTGGTCACAGGGTCACATAGATCTCGTTGAAACGTGAAGTTTGAGTACAAACACGATAGGTCTGTAACTAATGGTTTTAAAAATGTATGCTTTTAAAAATTTGGTCATAAGGTCACATTAATCTCGTTAAAACAATGTTATCCTTTTGAGTAAAATGGCTGATGCTGGTTTTACACCTAAGCTCCTAAAGCTATTTGCTAATTATTTCACGGATCGCATGCAGTACGTGCAGTATAACGCTTCTAAATCGGAACCGTACTATACTCGCTCTGGAATAAGTCAGGGTAGCAATTTGGGACCCTTGGAGTTTCTTATCTTTATTAATGATCTTCCTCGTGTTGTCCACAATGATTGTCTAGTCCTCTTATTCGCTGATGATGTTAAGCTCGTTTCCTCTGTAAGTGATCTGGACGACTCCATACGTTTCCAAGGGGCTATTGATTCTGTTTTGCAGTGGAGTCGAGAGAACAAACTCGACCTGAATGTAAACAAATCTGCTGTCATGACTTTCTCCAGAGCTCGTACACCGGTGCAGTATCCGTACCTGCTCGGAACTGGCGGATGCATAATGAATAGGCTGCAGGATACGGTTAAAGATTTAGGAGTACTTTTTACCAAAGATCTCACATTCAGAGAACACATAAAGTCTGTGTGTGCGAAAGCTCGACAGAGCTTGGGTTGGGTACTGCGACAGGGTCGCGACTTTAAAAACATTCAAACACTCTCTGTGCTATACGGTGCCTATGTGAGAAGTAAGCTTGAATATAATGCTGCTTTATGGGATCCCCATGAGGCCAAATATATTATTATGGTGGAAAGGGTCCAAAAGATATTTATTAGATATGTTTTTAAGAGATGCTATGGGTACTATCCGTATCTCTATCCAACTCTATATTTGATAGGGATGCTCGGATTCAATACTCTAGAATTAAGGAGACGCGTTGCGCTAGCCATGTACATTTTGGCTATAGTAAGGGGAAAGCTCTCGGTGCCGTCGCTGCTGAGCTGTGTGTCGCTGGTCGTCCCGAAAAGGGGTAAGCGCGCTGGGCACTACGACGACGTGCTTGCTGCGCCCGGTTCGCGGACCAACCTGCAGCGGCAAGCGCCTATCGGTCGCACGGTGCGCATTGTTAACGATATGTGCCGAGCTGACGCCCATCTTGATCTCTTCGCATCTCCGTTGTCGCGGGTAAGGTCAGGCATTGTGAGGTGTTTAGAGCGATCCACATAATTTACTGTATTGGTCTTACGGACTGTTTGTATTTTATGTATAGTAATAAGAATAAATAAATAAATAAATAAATAAATAAATAAAACATGAAGTTGGAGTATTTACAAACACGGTATGTCTGTGCTTGAGAATAATAATTTCAAAATATGTGTTTTTCTAAATTTGGGCACGTAATCACATAGACCATGTTAGAATAATTAATTTTAGTAAGTACCAAAATAAAATTTTGTTTCGTAGTTTCAAAAAAACTATTATAAATGTTGTAGGTAATTATTATAGAAAATACTTTGTGATATTGACCCTGTTCTCTTTTTACTAGTCTAAACTATATGTAGACGCTGTAGGTATTTCCCGGGATATCAAAGGCGTCATCCCAGTATTTATGGTATTTGTACTATGATAGAAGATGGGCAGTGAAGGCAGTGGCAGTAGTGATCTCGAATCACTAATGTTCGATTATGCTACATCGATTTCTCATGAAGGCCATTAAGTGATTTTAGGTAAAAGGTCAGAAGCATCCAGCAATACAACTCCTTATTACTAAGTAGTTTATATTAAAAAATATTTTTACATTCATTTTTACTCTACCTGCAAGATTTGGATTTGAATACTAACAAAGCAACACTCAGATAGTCTTTGGACTCAGGACTAGAACCCAGGGTCGTTTATAACTATTTTCAAAAATTATTAAAAAGTATTAGGTGTCCGAGGTGTCCTTATGTCTTTAAAACAAAAGCTGATTATTTTGAAAAGAAAAACATCACTTGACATTAGCATGTTATTGTATTGAACCGTATTGAACATATTGCACTCAGCAAAGTTAATAATAATAGATGATAGCGTATACCGTACAGTACCTACCCAGCGGCAAAGATTGCACATCTAACCTTTGAAAAGAAACAATCGGCTGATTTCGGCTTCTTAGAGAGTTATCTCTATTGCACTCTACCTACCTAGGTATATGAGGTTTGATAATCGTGGTTCAAATGTGATAGAATGCGGCCGCGTCCAGTTAAATATATATATACCTATATATAGAGTTGCTAAAACCCCAGACTATAAAAAATTTTAAGTTGTACGATGGCATCTAATGCAATCTATAGGAAAAAGGAAGCCTTTACGAGGCCAGTCACGCAAAATTATCTACAATGTTTATAAATATTTTGTAACCGAAGCCGACAGATTTAAAAAAAATGAGGATGACAATGTAAATAATTATTTTAAGAAGGTTCAAGAGAGAGTTGCAAATGCCACTGGAATTTCAAGAAGAACTTTGAACAATATATTAAACGAAGTAAGTACTGGAACACGTTCCAGTGTAATTAAGTTCAGCTCTCCGAAAAAAGGGACACCAAAAAAACAATTTAGTTTAGATATGGACGATTTTGATTATGATGTTGTTCGAAGAATGGTGTACGATTTTTACTTGCGTTTTAAGGAACTGCCGACAGTAATATCATTAAAAGCTAAATTATCAGGGGCTATTAATTATGATGGGCCTAAAATGACGTTGAGAAAAATACTACATGAGATGGGATTTCAGTTCACTAAAATGAGAGATAAACGAAAGGTTCTTATTATAAGCACGATGTACAACGAATTGAATACCTAGATAAAATATGCAAATTTTGCGATGAAGGAAAAAATATAATCTATATGAATGAGTCCTACATACATACGTCCCATACTAAAGGCAGAACTTGGAGTGATGATAAGGAAAAACGAGTAAAAAAGCCGATTTCAAAAGGTCATGTATGATAATAGTTCATGCAGGAAACGAAAAAGGCTTTGTACCTGGAGCCTTTTTAATGTATAAATCCACGGATACTACCGGCGATTATCATAAAGAAATGTATAACGATAACTACGAGAAATGGCTGGTTAATCAATTAATCCCAAATATACCCAGTGATTCTGTTCTAGTTGTCGTCAACGCACCCTATCACAATGAATATGATGAAAGACCCCCCATTTCCAACACCATTAAACAGGCAATGATCAACTGGTCACAAAGACACAAAGTTCCAGTTGATCTAAAATTGACGAGACTCCAGACATACGCTATTGTATGCCAGCACAAGGAGAGTTTTACAGAGTTTTCCGTGGACAAGATACTTGCCGGACATGGACACACTGTGTTGCGATTGCCACCATACCATCCGGATTTTAATCCCATTGAATATATATGGTCTCAACTGAAAGGCTATGTAGCCGCTAGAAACGTGGATATGAATTTAATTTCAATGAAAAAATTATTGACTGAAAAAGTAAATATGATCGGGGCTGAATGTGAAAGTGAAAAAAGATTTGCGATCATGCAATAAAATGTGAGAATGAATATCAAAAAATTGAACACAGTGTGGACGATTACATTGATAGACTAGTGATAAATACGGCTGATAGTGACATGAAAATAATATTGACCTTAATGAGAGCACAGACGGTGAAATGGAAGGAATTGAGAGTTTTTCTGATTAAAATGTAATGTACCTAAACATGTTTTTTATTCTTTTTGCATGTTTTATTTTCACCCGACCTGAAAAAAAAATTAATTATTTTATTTACTATATAAACATACTACTAGTTAGAAGTAATAACATAACATAACATATATTTACAAAATAAATACGCTTCGCTCAAAGGATAAAACAGAAATACAATTACATTATAGTGCTTCTATTTTCTTAATGTCTCTCGGCAAACTGCGTCAGTCGTCAGATAAATATTCATTTTAGTTGCATACCTACCTAATTGTCAAAAATAAGAGCCTCCTCATTTTTGGAAGTCGGTTGAAGATGTATTTTATTTTGTTTTCATTTTTATTAATTATTTCGTTGGTATACTATACCTACATGTTGAAAAGGAGTAAATATTATTTAAAAAGGAAGTAATTTTACAGCTCTATACACGCGGGAATCATAACAAAAAAACAATAAAGTAAATACTTTATTGTTTTTTTGTTTTGATTCAGAACTAAATAGTTCTGAATTCAAATTCTGATGTACGATAAATCTAATAATTGATGAACCTGGATATTGGCATTCGTTTGTATTCGAAAATGCGATTATTGCCGATGTGCAACATTTATTGCCGGGTACTGTAGATACCTGCAGATACTATGTACAATAACTTATGATGAACGAGAATCGTATGACCAAATGACCAAACGTCATAGTTATTGATTTATGATTAAATTTTGGATTACGCACTTGACTTGATGCACTTTTTGGTGACTTTGTTTTTAGTTTTTGTTTTTGGTTTTTGATTTTTTTAGATTTTCCAAAACATAAGTTCAAGAAAGCTGGTCACTAAAAATGGTAATCTGCATGAGATATGAGCCGTTAGTGGAGGATTATCACCTCCAAAATTAATTGTGAAGTAGTTAGAACTCTTGAAAATCAAAGCTTTAAAGATAGGTACCTTAACCTATGCACTACACATTAACCCAACTGGGTCAGATTGAAAGTCATGAGCCATTGAATTTTTATAATCATAGGTTAGGTTATTTTAATATTAAATAACATATAACATATTTTGTAAGTTAGGTTGGGTTGGGTTGGGTTAGATTAGGTTTTTTCCTTTTTTTTTTAGCATGTGAAAAAATCAATGGATCTCCTGCTTTCACACAAACTTCTTACGACATTGGAAATGAACCTAACGGAATAAAGTAAACACACATATTTTGGATAATATTTTACGAAATAATTTTTTTCGCAAAAAAATAACACAACTGTATTTGAATAAGCTTAAAACTTCGAAATATAACATTCTGTACGACATTTTGATCGAAAAAACCGAATCTGAGCCGTTTTTTTTTATTTTTTTCTTATTCGGACCTAGTTCTCGAGATATCAGGCTCCTAAAATGAAAATCGGGGAAAAAAAGTGCGATTTTTTTCGTTATTGCCGATAATTTTTTTATTTTTGAACTTTTTCCAAATTGTCTTTTGCCATCTTGTAGAGCTCGCTGAGCTGCGTCTTTTGACACCACGTTCATCCCGATATCTTGAAAACTCTTCGTGCAATCTGCCTGTCTCACAAAACTCCCAAATGACCCCCTATACTCCAACGAAATGAAGGTCATTTCCAATGACAAAAGACTCCATTACTGTCTACAATTTTCATCATCATCGCCGCCACAACTATCGATATCATCATCATCACCGTATATGTATATATACATTTTTTGTATTATACGGTTTCGAGAGTGCACAGTCCTGAACCTACGTAGTAGGTACTATTATGGTACTATTACGTCCATGCGTTATGTAAGTTTGTCGTCCATCTCTTTTACACATGAAATACTCAATATAAGTGTGAAAGACATAGACCCCAAATATAACAATGTAAGCAGGGTTTTAACGACAAAAATTTTATTTAGAGTAGGTCTTTTGTCTAACTTGTTACGGCACGGCACATTGCACGGTTATTGTTCTCTACGGTTAATGTTCTGTGCAAGAGTTCTGCACAGAATCTGTGGTGCAGAGCTGACATCTAGGTTGACATCGTTGACAATTGACATGAGTTGACATAAAAAAACAGATTTGTCTGGGTTTGTCTGGAAATCTGGAATCAATCTGCATATTATTGGATCTGTGAGATGTGGTTCATTGTTTGTTGTGTACGTATAAATGTAATTATATTTAAGTGTTATAATAGTTATGGCTTCCTCTAATAATAACAATTGTAATACTTCTACGAGTTCAAATTCAGCTCATTCCTTTGAGAGATCTCCTTCAATATCATCAGTCAAAGATGAGAAATGGCCAGAACTTTTGGTGTCTAGACCCGATAAATCAAGTTCATACTACAGCTATAAATGTAAGTAAACTTTTTCTTTTGACTTAAAGCGTTTTCTGTAAGTAAACTTTAATTGAATTTAAAATAGTTTAGACATATTTATTCCACCGTAACTTTTTAACCAACTCAAAAAAAGGAAGAGGATCTCAATTCGACTCTATTTTTTTTGTAATGTTTGTTACCTGAGAACTTTCGACTAGGTGAACCGAATTCGATGATTCTTTTCTTATTTGAAAGTTGGTGCTTACCGTGTGGTCCCATTTCAGTTTGGTCCGGTTCTGGCAATGGCATTCATGAGAAAACCGAAAAGGAATAACTAAAAACTACCCTTAAGGGTAGTTCCCTAAAACCACCCTAATTCAGGTGTTTGCATCCTTTGAGTAGTGCGTATACAAATAATTTACAGTTGCAAAATTTAAAAATATAATATAATTTTCCAAAAAAAATAGTTAAAAACTGACTTCAAAAGCGTAAACAAAAAAGTTAAAAATAAAATTTTTACATTAAAGAAACGAGCATTCATAGGTGGTTGGTATATAGTTCATGAAGTCGGTGTCAACTCGCATTACTTTTACTATGTTCATCTTCTGGGTGGTTCGTTATTACTCGCAATGATATTAAGTCTTAACCTATGAAGTTGCCGTTCTTCAGTACTGGTCATTTCAAACATAAAATATTGGACCATTTGCGACAAATTGGCAAAGTAAAAAAGCTTGATAGATGGGTACCCCACAAACTCAATGAGCCAGCACAACGTACGCGTCGAAACCTGTCTCACGTTGCTCAACAGGCACAGAAATGAAGGAATTTTGAATCAGATTGTCACCTGTGATGAAAAATGGATTCTGTTCGACAATCGAAAGCGCTCAGCAAGTTAAATACTGATTCAGCACCGAAACAATGTGTTAAACGATAAATAACCCCTAAAAAAGTGATGGTCACTGTTTGGTGGTCTAGTGCCGGTGTGATTCATCACAGCTTTTTACAAAATGGCATGAGCATTACTGCAGATGTGTACTTTGAAGAACTGAAGACAATGATGGAGAAGCTCACACGTCTGCGACCAGCTTTGGTCAATCGGTCATCCCCGCAGCTACTTCACGACAACCCGCGACCCCATACTGCACAACAAACAGTCTCCAAGCTGCTAGAGTTGGGGTTGGAAGTTCTCCCTCATCCGCCGTACTCACCAGACCTTGCACCTACCGAATATTACTTTTTTCAAAATTTGGACAACTTTTTAACTAGAAAAAATTCAATTCCCGAGAGACAGTACAAAATGCCTTTGAAGAGTTTGTTGCCTTCTGTTCAGTTCATTTTTACAAGAAGGGCATCAATAAACTGCCACTGCGTTGCCAAAGATGCAGCGATTGCATAGGTGATTACTTTGAATAACAGAAATAAAGAACCTATCTTGACCGAATTTTGAATGGATCAAAAAGCTGGGTGGCTTCTCACATTCTTCTAATTATCAACCCTAAACAATGGATATTTAGTAAAACATGTATTAAAAGGTTAATAGTTTTAGGAACCTAACAAAGATATCTATTGAAAAAGAAAGGAAAAATTAATAAATGTCAATGAACTCTATCATGATCATGCCATTAAAATTATCAATATAGAAAAATAATCTTGTATATTATAAAATAATACTAGACCACCCATGGATTCTTCTATGTGAACTACATGTTTGATTTATTCTTTCAGCTAATTTCTTTGTAATATATCTAACATTTCTGTCACTTCTTTATCTAAACTATAACTTTATAAAGGGGAAGGATTAATTTGTATTTTTGTATGTTTATAAAAAATAAACTCAAAAACTACTAGACCAATTTCAAAAATTCTTTCACAATTAAAATGCCACATTATCCCTGAGGAACATGGGCTATATTTTATTTTGAAACTAGCTTTTTGCCAGCAGCTTCACTTGCGAGGAGTACATAGTTGTATCGGAATTGCCTTCATTTTTTGTATAGATATAGTTTATAAGCTGAAGAGTGACGTAGGCTACTTTTTATCCTGGAAAAAGGGGTCTTGGTACAACTGTGTAGTCCACGCAAGCAGAGCCGCGGGCGGAACTCTAGTTACCTAAATGTGTAAGAAATGGTAATTGCAATTGCATAACTGTTCATGCTCTTATCCTGTTTTCGCTTTGAGAAAGTGTTTATTTTGAAAAAAAGTTGCTGGTGTGTCTGTATTTCTACTTAGAATAGAAAGTAGTTCTTTTGCTGTGTTCTGGTCGCAGTAGGTAACGTAACCAAACGTAAAAATTTCTCATCGTTAGTTAGTTTTTGATGTTTGAATCAACTTTGTCAAACTAAACGAAACATAAGTTACTGATTAAAATTTTGAGATATAAACTCATAAGCATCGTCATTCGTGTTCAAATCCACCTACTTCATGTAACTCATTATAACTTTTGAAATGCTGAACCAATTTACACAAAATGTATGTTACGTAGATTTAAGCTAAGGTACAGCCAGATAAATAAGCTATCAAATAGTACCAGTCCCGTTATTTTATCACTACATATTATAAAACAAACTCTTCCCGCCGCATCTGTACTGTGACTCAATATCCACCAAACAGATTTTCATGCGATTGCCACTAATGGGCGTACTGACTCAAGAAAAAAGTTTATGTGTATAATTCATTAATGTTTTGTGTAAATTGGCTGAAGTATGACAATGATTGTTCAAGATGTTGGAAAAAATCAACCCAACTGGTAGCTTCCACCGAAAATGCTGCCTTAACCCTTTTGAAATATAATAAAACAATGTATCGAGGAATCATTCCTCTTTTATGGGTCTAAAGAAAAGTCCATGATGGCATATGTCTATCTTTTAAAAATAATAATAATTGTTTATTACTCGTAACAGATCTTAAAGATTAAAAAATTTACATAATCAAAGAATTAAATACTAATATGGGTAATGAGTGGTCAATAGATGCGGTGCGTAGCGATCCGTTTATATGTACGTAGCGGGCGGCTACACTTCGAGGCTACATGACGAAGAGTCAGGCAAGGAGATCCTCTCTCTCCTACATTATTCATAGCGGTCCTAGAGGAAGTGTTTAAAAATATTAACTTGAGGAATAAAGGTATCAAAATTAACAACAACTATCTAAGCCGCCTGAGATTCGCGGACGACATTGCTATCTTTAATGAGAGTCCTGAGGAATTAGAAACAATGCTGAACCAACTAAATCAAGAAAGCATCAAAGTAGGATTAGAAATGAATTTTAGTAAAACGAAAATGATGACTAATGGATTGACACATTATAACATATTAGCAGGTACACAGAAGTTAGAATTTGTTGAGGAATACATATATCTCGGAAAACTAATAACATTTAAGAAAAATAGTAACGTTGAAGAAGTAAACAGATGAATAAATTTGGCATGGAAAAAATACTGGCCCCAAAAAGAAATATTCAAAGGAAGTTACAAATCTGACTTAAAGAAAACAGTAATGGAGACTTGTGTTTATCCCAGCCTACTTTAAGCCTGCCAAACCTGGACCTACACAAATAAAGTGAAAGCTTCGATTGAAACATGTCAAAGAGGGATGGAAAGAAGCATGCTGAAATTAAAAAGAATACATAAAATAGAAAACAAAACTATTAGAAAGAAAACTAAATTAAAAGATGCATTATCACAAACTCTAAAACTAAAATGGCAGTGGGCTGGTCAAGTATCATGCATTATAGACAAGAGATGGACCTTACTCACTACCACATGGAAAGGACCTACGGGGCAAAGAAATGTGGGAAGACCATACAAAAGGTGGTCCGATGACATTATGGAACTTGGAGGAAATGACTAGATAGAAAAAGGAAAGAATAGAAAGGAATGGAAGAGACTGGAGGAGGCCTTCACCCAAGTGGGATCCATTTAAATATATAAATAATTTACTTTAACTACAACTAAACTAATTATTCAATCAACAAATGCAAACTACTAACTAACTAACAAAAAAATGTAAGTAAATGGAAAATAAATAAAGGCTTATTAAAATAAAAAAAATGGGTAATGAGAGCAAGCTTAGCATTATGATGGTAGCAGCGCTGCTACCGATGCTAGTTTTCAGGTTGCCCTCACCGAACTGATAATATCATAAAATAAATTTAGCATGAGGTTGTGCTCAATACTCATAACACATCATACAATACAGCTATGATAAAATACATATAACAAAAAAAAGAAAAGAAAGAATTAAATGACAAATAGTAAAAAAAAACCAAGTTAGTGTCGAATTCATAGCAATCAAATCGCAGACAGACCGAGACCCAGGTGAAACCGGCGCGAGGTCCCGGATTCTACACAGTTTATTGCGAGTCTAAAATAGCTTGCTATACCTATTATTAATCCTTATCAAATTAAATACATTAGTTACCTTAAGCATTTCATGCACATTGTGATTGCCCTTTACACTATACAATTTAAATTAATTTTTTAGGAGTTATTGCGAAAATAAACCTATCGCACGACAAAATAAATTCAAGAGGTCCCACATCAACGTGACCTGCGTGATATAATTAAGCAGATGTTATCAATGCTATATAGAAAGAATTATTTCAGTTTGTTTTAATGTACATGTTATTTTAAATATTTGCAGAATTGGAAATAAGATACATTAAAAATACTCTAAGTAAGATGAACATATGTTACATTTAAATTTAATCCACATGCTTGATGCAACAAACTAATACAACACTATGACAGAAAAATGTGTAGGTATAATATATGCTCATTTATATTCGTCATATGTAATCACCATATATAACATATGCTACCCTTGCGAAGCCAGAGCGTTTCGCTAGTATAATATGATTTAGATAAGTAATATACATTGTGAATAGTATTCATTAGCTATATTCTATAATTTAAAAAAAAAAATTCTTTTTATTTGGCTAATATAGCCCAGGAAGATATTTTTACATATAATTATATATATATATATACGAAATGCAAATGTAAATTTTAATTTTAATCAGGTATTAAATTAGTAAATTAATACATTTCAAATTATAAAACACAGATAGGTACAATCATTTCAGAAAGTGACTTTTAGTTGCAAAAAGAGTAAAAGCTTTTTTTAATATATCAAATTATCAATCTCTCCTTATACACATCACATACCTAGATTTTCAACTAAATAATATTTTAATTAGTTCCTACTACCTAATTATCCAAAAGAGTACTTGCCACATATGCAACTACTAGAACTATAAATTATTCTACTGTTTAGTTATCTTTTACGATAAATATTTGGTTAATATGACAGTCCTTGGCCAATAAAAGAAGTATTCAGTCTTATCCAGCGATATAGAATAAAAGAATGGATGTCATAAACTCAATACCTTTTGTATTGTCAACTTCTTTTAAATATCTCTGAAACACCTCTAATGTGATATATGAAATAAAAAGTAGGTACTCATGCCTAATTAAAAAAAAACGTGCTTTGATATGAAGTTATGTGAATATTTTTTGTACCGATTTAACGCTACAAGAACAATTTTATTAAAAACTAGCAACTGCCCGTAGCGTAACCCTAAATAAAAATATATATGAAAAGTAGCTTATAATATTCTCTAGAAGTTCCTCTACCTGCCAGTGAAAGTCCCTTCAAAATAGGTTCAGCAATTTCGGAGATTACCCCGGATAATTAAACAGACAGACATACAGAAATTATTTAAATGCATGGTAGAGTTTTAGTTACAAGCATATGAGAGTCTTTATTTTTGGAAATTACCAGCACTTTCAGTTTAATTTATTTGTAGTCATAGATTGAATCTCATATTTTGTTCTTATATATATTTTTTTGTTTTTATTTATTATTATTATTTATATATATTATTATTATTATTTATTATTGTATTTTATTTTTCTATTGCTTTAGATTGTAATATTTACATATTCATAAATCCTTATTATTATAAAATATTTGTTTTTTGTGTGCTTATATTGGTAAATTAATTTTTTCATAAATAACTGCTTAACTTAAATGGCAATACTTTTTTTTTAATGATATATTATAACTTTTAAATATTAATTATCAAATAATCACATCTTGTTATTGACAATCATTCCTTTATTTTATTTCACATCATTGTAAACGAATGTTTATAAACATGAGTTTATAGTATCTATATTTATACCTTAATTTATACATACAAAATTTTTAAAGTGGACCATTTTACCATTGGACCACTTTATTTGACATGCTGGTGTCAATTATGTATACTTTTTTTTCCCCATCTCTTCCTGCAGTTTCACTTTCTGCACCAGAACATAAGATGGCAGCACTTTCAGCAAGTATTGATTTTTTCCCCATTTGTACTATTTTGTATTAGTAATACATGTTTTCATACATGTGAACTGAAGTAATCAATATTTCCAGAAAATACTTTGATAAAAACCTTTAGATTCAGTGTTTTAGTGCAAGTTGACATTTGATTCAATTTAATGTCTATGTTATATGTTACAATGCCATTTATTATGCAATAACAAGATTGCAATACGGGAGCTTCGTGTTTTGCTTGCAATTGTTTTTTTGCCGCGTTATTATGCGATCTCTTGCCGCGGTACAAGGGGTTGAACCCTTGCCGGTTCTGGGCGTCGCTACTGTCCAACACAGCGACAATCCTGATGCTGATATGGCCGGCGCACAGGATACCATATACTTGTGTAACTTCCGCGTGTCGGTGGACGGCGAATGGCTATGTTTGAAGGAGTTACACGATATGGAATTGCAGGAATCTTACATACGCCCTTCTGATACCGGAGTCATTACATCTCCCAATGACCCAATGCACTCTTTAATGGGTAATTGCTATGGAAGATATGTAAACGGTCTAGAATTTATTTAGTGGCTAAATATCATGGCAATACATTGGGGCATTTTTATTGTGTATAATTAATGACTGATAAAATAATGTTTGCATTATAAAAAACAAAATTCTCATATATGTGCCCATTGGGTTTTTTTAAATTGTCAGTGCAATATTCTTATAATCATTGTTCATAGCATACTTTTCATTTTTATATTGCGTTTTACAAGCTATCATATACTTAATAGCCAGATACTTATGCAATGATTTGATTTAAAGTTTTACTAGAAAATTAATATAGGGTGATGATACAAATTTTTGTATTTATTAATTTCTTTACAGCAAGAGACCCAGTAGTCATTGAACGTAGCAATCTGGTGAACATTTCTAAGCTTATTGTAAAAGAGCTAATTGAACAATCTCTTCGTTATGGCCGCATGTTGGACAGTGACCATCTCCCGTTGCATCACTTCTTTATCGTCTTGGAACATGTCATGCGCCATGGGCTCAAACCCAAAAAGGTACAAATTATACACTTATTCATGTTATTATTTTTATGAATAAATAATTAAAAGTTATTGTAACTATTACAGGGTCTTCTCGGGCCAAAAAAAGAACTTTGGGATATCTTACAAATGGTGGAGAAGTACTCTGCCGAAGCACAAGATATAACAGCGAGTGTTAGAGATCTTCCTACTGTAAAGTAAGATCCTAATTTAATGTACAAAATTATACCAAATTCTTCATCATTTGTTTCGCTCATTTTGGATTCTACAATCCGTTATTACCCATGGCGGATGAGAAACGGTTATTGTGTTTAGGATAAGAGGTTGTATTGTTGTGTGTATGTCTGAATGTCTGTAACCTTTTTTCTCAAAAACTATTAGAATTATTTCAATACAAAATTAACATATATTTTCATTGAAAACCACCACCAAACATATTGATTCTTTATACACAGTCAGATTTTAATTTTTTTAAATATTTCTGTCTTTTTTATTATTTTTTTACTAAACAGTATTTTCGTCATAGGTTTTTTTATATATCACATCACAATCAGTTATGTACACTATGGTATAATTATGTTGACTAATTCATATCCAAATTTAAAAAAAAGGACAAAAACTATTTTTTAAATGTAAAAATTAAAATTAAATACTTCATTGTGTAAATGAATTTCCTGGTTTTTAGGACTAGAATAGGAAAAATTATAAACACAAAATAGAGCTTGCTTTTATATGTGTAAGCGTAATTAATTTTAACTACTTAACTTTCTATTGAAAATGACAATAACTTTAGTTTGAATACTCTATGTGATCTGTTGTTTGAATACTGTTTATTGTTGCACCATAATCCTATATAGCAGCGGCCCACCAGAACTAAATGTCTATACGCAATAATGACAGCTCCAGTTTTACCACATTTCATATGGTTTGTTCATTTTGTTAATAAACTTGGGTCGTGGTGATTGAGTCTATACAATACTTTGAATGACCAACTTCAAAGCTCGATTAGCTTTAAAATTATTCACGAAAATCATATTAATTCTGAACATTCTCCAAATATTGACAAACCAATCCTATCATGATCTATGTATAGCTTGGGATGCAGGACATATTTAATTCAATTTCACGGAAGTTTGTATTTTTATGTTCACTAAGGGTGTGTAAATAACTTATATTGAATATATTTTTTTTAACTTTGTGCAAAATAATTGCATTCTTCACAGGACAGCTATGGGGCGCGCCCGAGCTTGGCTTCGGTTGGCTCTAATGCAAAAACGGCTGGCCGATTACATGCGGATTTTACTTGAGCACAGGGAGAAAACCCTTGAAGAATATTTTGAACCTCACGCTCTAATGTTGAACGAAGAAGCTGTTATCATCACTGGCCTCCTTGTCGGTTTAAATGTGGTCGACTGCAATCTTTGTGTGAAGGTAGACTTTATAATCAATGTCATCATAATATGTGATAAACATTTGTATCTGTCAATATACGATTGTAAAAAAACGTCAGTTTATAATCAGTCTGGTGAAATTATAAACTTACTAGCTAATTTTAGGAAAATCATAATTTCTTGAGGCTTTTAGGTGGCTCGTCACTCCGCTTCGCCTCGCTCCTCACAATGACGCAATCAGAACCTAACCTGGCTAGTAAATTACAAATTTTTGTGTTTGTTTACAATCTATCGACAATTTACATTCTGACGGTGACATATCTATGCATTTAAGAGTGGAGAGGGTTCTACATCACATCACATTACTATGTTTTAAAATTTTCTTTATTGCCTACCAAAATAAGAGGTCACTTAATGGTTACGTTTTCATGTAAAACATAAGTAAGGATCTATGTTTAGTTTTTTTTTATTATTTTTATTTTAGGCTCAGTAGTTTCGGTGATAATGGGGGAACGGTCGATTTTCGTATACTGTCTTTAGTATCTTTAAACTATGCATTTTCAAATTATACAAAAATTATACATTTTGTGTTTCCCAAAACGAGCACTTTCGTATGATAATATGTCACATGAAGCATTTGAGAAAGGCTTTTTTAATTTACTGGTTTGCCCCCCACAATTAGAGTTCGTTTATTTACGCTATACTTTCGTAATTGGGTCATTTAACTTTGTTGATTTACTAAATTTTAACTTTTTAGGTTTCCGTATCTCAAAATGAAAAAACGGGACCCTTATAGGATCACTTTGTTGTCCGTCCGTCCATCCGTCTGTCTGTCAAGACCCTTTATCTCGGGAACGCGTGGAGGTATCGATTGAAATTAAAACCATATACTCAGGTCTACAGTCCTTTGTAGTTGTGAAAAAATCAAACTTCTAAGTTAACATAAAAAAAAGATACGATACGGCCGTTTATGCCACAAAAAACGTATTTTTTGACACTCATGGGAACCAAAATTTATAGGGTGTTTTTCGTTGACCTTGAACTATGAAATTTGGGAAGTTAATACCTTCTTATACTACAAGTATAGAGAAAAATCTGAAACCTATACATTTGTATTTAAATCATAAATATAGTCTTTATTTAAAGTACGTAATCAATCATCGAGGTTAAGCAATGGCATGCGCCGTCATATGTACCTACAAATTTGTTAGGAACTTATCCGGTTTTTTTTTCCAATAGATTAGGAGAAAGTAGGCTGTGACAGACGAACAGACAAAACCAGAGTGATCCTATAACGATTCCTTTTTTATCTTAGATGTAGGGAACCTTAAAAAAAGAAATATTGATTGAATCACATTTTATAATAAAGAAATTTAAATGGGGAATCTCACTAGTTTAACTTCTTTTTCATTATTTAAATAATTAAAGTTGTTTTTGTAATTTATTACTAGCATTCCGCTCGCGGCTTCGCCCGCGTGGACTACTGTAGCTTTGAGCTGTATCGGGACTGCTATCATTTCATAAAAGTCATAAATGTAAAGAAATTATTAAATCGAAAAATATTGAATGGCTCTGGGAACCTGAAAATTTGACTTTGTATGTTTTTTAAACAAAAAAAATCTGGATCACTATGACAACGCCGCCTACCACGTCCAACTGTTACTAACAACCATCTAGGTGACTCCAAAAGTACAGAAAAATTCATTGAAATCGATCTAGCCGTTTAAGAGGTGAAGAAATTACGAATACCCATGCAAAATTGGATGCGGAAGGCGGAGGACCGTGTGTGGTGACGAGCCTTTGGGAGAGGCCTATATCCTGCAGTGGAGAGACATGGGCTGATTACGATGATGATGATGCAAAAATTTCATACCTAAATAAAAATATCCAATTGGGAAATGTTTATCAAAACATTTAAGAGCCTTACTATTCAGCCTAACTCCATAGAATCTTAATTCCATGATTATTCCGGTACTACCGTCACTGCTGTAGTGATATATATTTTAAATAAGCGCCGTTTATATGGTTTATAATACGTGTATTGGCTAGAAATTTTTACAGAAATCAATTTTAATGTAAAAGTTATTGGTCTCAGAAACTTGTCGATTTTATGCGTATTTCAAGCAACTTCAGGGGTAAATATCTTATTGCAAGCTTACAATAATTTTATAATTTCGGGCCATTACTCAGATAATTTTACGTGAATTCAAAATAAATTTACTTCAAATTGCTATTCTAAATACTCTTTCATTACTCATACTCGGAAAGTACGCTTGAAGTTACCTAATCATAGGGATGAAAGTAGTACTTTTCGTCCCTGAGAAACGATTTTCCCTGCTGTCAGAAAAATAATAATAAAAAACTATGCAAGCCATGTCCCAACTTTTTATACAACAACTCTGTGAAATCGCGGCGTGAAATTGTAATTAAAAAATATCAACAATTTTGTAGTATGACTTTATATCTACTTATAATTTTAATTAACATTTAATTTATATATATTTGACGTAAATATTTACCATCATCAATGATAAAAAATACTGGCTGAGTAGAATGCCTTAGAAAAAAAAAAAAACATAAAACAGGCGAGAAAGCGGCAATTCGATCTTCAGTTGTTTTGTCAAACACTGATTAGTTACATAGATATTTCTATAAAATGAGTTAGTGGTTCATCAGATTCAGATATGGATTTAACGCGTTTTTTTTTTACTTTCCTCATGTTCGTAATTTACCTGGGGTGAAAGATCTATTAGCGCCCTCGCTACGTTAGTGCGCCAAACCATCTCGTACCAAAATAGGTCACTTTCACCCTGTATAGTTCCAATCAACCTTTATGGCGGATGTGAACATAGGCACAAGTCGCGTCGCAGTAACCAGTTTTAGGTGTAGCGGGACGCAGTGGAGCGAGGGGCATATGAATGAACCTGCGCAAGCATGCCTATAGCGTTGTATCCCGATCCGTCATAAAGTTTGATTAGAACTATAACAATCTACTATTTCACAATCGCGAAACTCGTGAAAGCCGTTAGGTTTGATTTGTCGATAGAAATTTTCAGTCCCGTTACGTTTATCGCAACTTACCTATTTACCGAACAATGGCGTTAGATGAAACAGCATGCGTTCACGCTGACCGTGCATTTGAGTTTGGTGCCTTGCGTGACGCCCCTTAAAGTACATTCACTAAATAAATAAATATTTGTTCTACAGGAAGAAGACTTAGATAGTCAACAAGGTGTCATCGATTTTTCTCTTTACCTTCGTGGTAGCAACTCGTCAAATGATCTAAGCAACAATGGAAACGGTTCAGGGAACGAACCGAAACAACGTCACATCAATACTATGTTAGATCAAAAGAATTACATTGAAGAGCTTAATAGACACCTAAAGTATGTATACTTGTTTCTTTAAAATAAAACCATGAAAGTAGATTATAACTATGTAGATATGACATTTACGTCATTTATCAAAAACAACAAAAACGAAGAACCGCAAATTTGTCTAATAGACTACAAGCTCTTGGAAAAAATTGACCTGTGAAATGAACCAACGTGAATAACGCTTAGAAGGTTGTTACTATATCAGAAAACAACTCTGAACACTATGCCGTCATTTCTGAGCGGTACAGGTGAGTACGTGAGTGAATGGAATTTCTTAGATACAAATGAGGAATTACGACTAATTAGTAATGTACGGCTTTATTATAGTGTATAGATGATTAAAAATAAATTTCGAAAAACCTAGTGTGCCGTATGGTGGTGCCGGAAGTCAGTGATAAGGATAATCTGCTCAGAGATAAGGGTTGTGACCCTTGGCTTTCGACCCAAGTATCTGTATGTATAAAGTATATGTGTACGAAAGGAATTACACAAATGCCGTACAATAATAAATGACCTATATTGCTTCTGCAATTATCGGCGAATTAAAAATTTGCACTGACTTCCGGCACCACCACTTTAGTACGGCACTAGGTTTTTCGACATTTATTTTTAATCATCTATACACTATAACAAAGCCGTACATTAATAATTAGTCGTAATTTGTAACTGAGAAATTCCAATCACTCACGTACTCATCTGTACCGCTCAGAAATGACGACATAGTGCTCGGAGTTATTTTCTGATATAGTAACAGCCTTCAAAGCGTTAATTACGTTGGTTCATTTCACAGGTTAATTTTTTCCAAGGGCTTGTAGTCTATAAGTACTTTGGACGCCAGTGGCGAACAGTAAATATATAAAAAGGGTAGCCGCCCAAAACTAATTACTATAAAGACCCACAGTAATTATAAAACAAATAATAGATGTTACATAGGTAGTACCTATGTCAGCGTGTATTTTGTTCTTGTACACATTACATAGTGTAAATCAATTTGACAGCAGCGTTCGGTTTTAATAGAGTCATAAATGTCACTTCACAGTATCAAAAATGTCAAATGCAATGTAGCGGTGGTGAAGACCGGCGCGTGGGGACCTTGCGTGCTGAAACTCGGATTCGCCGTCTTACACGAGCTAGCTAGAATACGAGTGGTTAGATTGTAAACGCAGAAGAGGGCTTCTAGTCAATTCATACTTTTATGACACATAATAGAGGACAAGATTATGGTTATTATTTTATGACTGGCTTCCCTTTGTATGTATTTACCCTTCGCCACTGAAATCATACTTATTATCAACTCTTGTAACAAAGTTGTAGGTGAAATTAGACAGCTGTATATTTTAAAACAATGATTCATAATAAAATAATTATCCATAATTATTTCAAATGATACTTCCAGTGCTACAGTTGCAAATCTTCAAGCCAAAGTAGAAAGTTTGACCACTACGAATGCATTGATGAAAGAAGACTTAGCGATCGCAAAGAATAGTATGATCCAATTGATGGAGGAAAACAATCAATTGAAACATGCACTCGGTGAGTTATATAATTTCTAGTTTTATATGATAGTTATCTGCAAACGACTGTAGAGTTTATAATCGGATAAATTGTATGGGAAGTACTGGCTTCATGAAACTGTTATGTTCCTGTCATATTTATTACTTTAATTATGATAAATCCGGAAAACACTTAACTGTTTCAATTGTGCACATCATCGAACTTGAAATATTGTTATAAGAAAATAGAGACTTCATGAGAAATAATAAACACTTGTTACTGGAGTTAACACTTTTGGCGGTCGTGTAATGGACGGAGGCGCGGTCACCAGTTGCCATTGCTGTGAAAATTGTCGATTTCCACAAAAGTAGAAACAGCTTACCGTGATTTAATCGGAACTCTATATATCCTATAACAACAAATTTGACTTGGATCGGTAGCGAGTCGCACGCAAAAGCTATTGTATTTCACGTTCTCGTGACCGCAATATTGTAATATAAACTCGGTAGTACCTGCTCATCAGTAGTTTGTTCAATATTTTGTTCGGCCTTTATAGTTATGGGTGCTATCCCATTTAATTCTACACTACTGATTTATCACTCTAAAGAAGCATCGTTTGAATGTGTGCGTGCAGACACTATGTCATACTAAGGAGGCAGTGAAATAATTGAATAAATGTATTTTCCCTTATCGACCTAAAACAATAAAATTTACATGTTAATCGAGAGTCGTGCGTGGCCTATAGGTGTAGACTGTATAGATAAATTTAATTATGATCGTTACCAAACACGACTTAACGTTTTTTTCGCCGTAGGTTTTTTTATTGTGGCCAAAATGATTTAGAAAATTTTATTTCTATTTTTATATTGCTCCTACAAAAGTACTTAGTGTTTATTGCAAGGAAATCAGTGAATTCAAAACAATGACACTTGATACTCTTTATACTACAGTCATGGTAATTACATGCTGAAACGATTTATAAAAATTGATATTAACCATAAAAGTATGAATTGACTAGAAGCTCTCTTCTGTGTTTACCATCTAATCACTCATAATAGCTAGCTAGCTGGTGTAAGATGGGGAGTTTTGGTCCGAGTTTCAGTGTGCAAGGTCCCCGCGCGCCGCTATTCACCCCCGAGAAATATTCGCGCCCCGGTTTCAACCCCCCAAATTTAGCATAATGTCTTGATACTGTAATTTGACATTTATAACTTAAAACCAAACGTTGCTGTAAGACTTTTTAAATAGTAGCTATTTTAATATTAAATTTTCAGTATTTCATTAACAATGTAAACATATTTAATAGGTTATTAAACACACACATACTATATTTGTATGTGTCGACCATACACATATAGTCAAAATCCTAAAATTTACATCTAACAATAAAATTGGTTCTGGATACATTTTTAATTTATTGAAATAAATATGTAGAATATTTATATTTAAATGGTAATAATTTTTATAATGTAAAACCTAATTTCAACTATTGTTTTTAATTACACTAAATTGTTGCATCATAAATGACCATCACTGTGAACGAAATGTTTACCAACCCAATCAGATCGTTGAGTGACACATAAACGTAGATAAGACACCTGCAATCAGATGTCGTGAGTCACGATTTTAAAGACAAGCTACATTAAACATGCGAACGGCGTCGCGTTTATTGTTTAGTTTATATTTGACCGTGGACCGAGCCGTTACACTCGACCGAACCGCGATGGGTCTCGCCGCGACAAAAAAACGTTCTGAATCATTCTACATAATGCAAACTTGTCAGTCACATATTAAATTTGCTCTTGTATTTAATAAATATTAATCCTTTGATAATTTATATTTTGATGTTGTGTTTAGGTCAAGACATAACAAAGGACAGCAGGATGAAGGTTATCGAGCTACATTCTGATGAAGAGGTTAGTTGTTATATTTTTATTTCTCAACGAACTCTTATCGCGAAGGACAATATTTTAACATTTACAACTGACATAATAATAACGTCCAATAGACTCATATATCATTACAGTTTAAAACTAAATTCAAGTATTGTGTGCTGTATTAACTGAAATAACGACAACGCAAATATTTAATGCAAATGCATTGTTTATAAAAATAATATTTGACACGGGATCGGATCACTGCCTACTAGGCTAAGCGGTCGTGAGCTTAAATTTAAAATTAACTAACTATTTATTTTACAGTTTTTTAGGATTCTATCGCCAAATGGCATGAAAATGGACCTTTTATAATTTCGTCCTGTCCGTCTGTCACAGCAATTTCGTTCGGAGACTGTTGACGTTACATAGCTGAAATTCGGAATGTTGGTATAAACTATGTAATGCGAAATCGCGAAAAAAAGATTGGGTTAGATAGGGACAAATGTAACTGAGGGATGGAAAAAAAAATTCCAGCGCACATTGTCATGTGGGGTAACTATAGATAAGTCTTTAAAATTTATATAGAGGTTTGAAAGTGTTTTTTTATTGAAGTCCATAGTTATTAAGATATGCGCTCCTGAAGTCCTAAAAAATCATAGAGTAAATTAATTTGACAACAGCGTTTGGTTTTAATAGAGTCATAAATGTCACTTCATAGGATCGAAGTGACATTATGCAATTTTGCGGGGTTGGCATGGATTTCTCGGGGGTGAAGACGGCGCGGGGGGACATCGCGCACTGAAACTTGCCATCATACAAGAGCTAACTAGATTATGAGTGGTTAGACGGTAAACGCAAAAGAGGGCTTCTAGTCAATTTGTACTTTTATGAAAAAATGTTCTTCCTCTTTTACTTTTACTATGGGGTGGAAAACTGAAAAAATTTAACTTAGTACAACTTATTGAGTCGTTTTTGAGATATTTGTAATTAAACTTATTATTTACATTTTAACCATGAAATTTTTTGACCCCAACTATGGAACCCTTCACTGTGTGTGGTCCCACATGCATAAGTCTGTTTTTTCCTTGTTATTATTCTAAAGGCATTTGAAGTTCTTTGAAAAATTCCTTTTTTCTAACATAAACATTTAATAAAATTTCAGGAAAAACGTAGCGTTAAAAGCTCAAGCTCAGATAAAATAAAAAACGAAAAGGACACTGAGGTGTCTAAGGTCTTAGAAGAAGAAAAGAAAAAAAATATCGAACTCCAAAGGGAACTTGACCTGCAGGTAAACAAAATTCTTTAAAATAATTGAAATATAAACACAGAGGTTATTTTATAATAAATGCATAGTCAATAAAAAACATGCTTGTGTTGATTGTTCATTGTTTACGTTTGTATGTTTACAGATGTCGCTGAAAGCTGAAATGGAAGTGGCAATGAAGTTATTAGAGAAGGACATACATGACAAACAAGACACAATAATATCACTGAGAAGACAGCTAGATGACATTAAACTTATAAATCTGGAAATGTATAAGAAATTACAGGTGACCATTAATGTTTACATATCTTCATAACTCTACATTATCCGTAAAGGTTAAATTAACTTCCGCAGTCCTCTGATATAGAGAAGCCATTAAATATTGGATATGAATTATTCGAAAACAGTTTTGATAACTTTTAGAGTGGACTTGGAATGAAATCCATATTTCCACAGTGATCACATTTGTCACATCACATGATCGTTTTATTTTTCGCTTGTCGTAATTATCATGGCGTTTCTATATAGGAAGCCGCGTGTGGTTATTCCTGTTGTTCTGGTTTTATTTTATCATCATTTTATGTGTTGTGTATTATTTATATTTAACTGCACTTTTATTTATTTTTTTATACTTTTAATGTATTGTTTCGTAGCATATTTCCTAGTGGTTTTACAAAGAAAAAAACTTTTAGATTTTTTTTTTGAATTTTTGGTTTTCATTCACTAGAGTTAGTTTCTTTTTCAATATTTTTCTTTTCATAACTCTTTGGTAAACTATTGTGCCTCAATTACTAATTGAATCGTGTATTTACCAATGCCGCGCTTAATATATGGAAGGAATGCGAAACTGAACTAACACAGAAAGGCGAAATGGTCTCCAGGCTCCAAGTGAAAGCTGAACAAATTGGCAAAATCCTTCACAACCTAGAGAAATACAATCAGTTCCTAGGACCCGATAACGATTTAGTTAGAGCCCTCAAATCACCAACCACTAACGAGCATAATTTGGGAGAGAAGTTAGAAAAGATTAGATCGGCAGCCAATCACCCATCGCAAAAAGGCGTGAAAACGAAGGATGAAGGCCCGCCAAACAAAAAATTGAACTTACAAGAGATACCTCCGTTTCGCAAATGTATCAGTAAAGAGAAAACTGTTAGCCATGACTAAAGTAATATTACTATAATTACTGTTTTTCTCTATTATTACTAATTATTAATAAATTTAAACAATAAATCCTTACAAGTCGAATCTATTGTAAATATTTCTTTGTAGAGAGACTATTGAACAATTCAATTACATCAGTAATAAATATCGTAATCATAGTTTTACTTATCTTATTTGATTGGGGTGGGTTTACCCTATACTGCAACCTATTTAGATCTATTGTGTCCCCATCCTTTGACCCTACTAATTGTCATTCTCAAATATGCATTTCATGTATTGTATGATTTGACCAATTTGCAAGTCGTAGAACTCATCTGGTTAGGGATAGCACACTCCTAGACGTTTCGTACGTGATGCCCCTGGTGCATCACATTCACTGAGAATGTGTACCATTGCTTCTTCCGCAACACCACATGCCCTACACAGTGCTGTCTCTGTGAGTCTCATGTGTTGCAAGAGCCTGTTGGTGGTAAAGTGCCCAAACAGTGCTCCTGTGACCAAGGGATCTTAGTCGCTTCCCGTCTCGTTCTAGAAGTTGCCTAGCCTTAGCAGGTTTGTGTTCTTTTAGGAACATTTGGGCGTGTACTTGCCCTTGAACTTCATTCCATAATTGACTTTGGGCTTCCTTCGTCCACTCATCTATTTTTGTTTTGATGGTGTTTGTTGAAAGCCCAATGTATGGTTCTGGACCACATACACAGTTAGAAGATCCTTCCCTTGCCAATTCATCAGCCCTCTCGTTCCCTTCGATTCCTTCGTGTCCTGGCACCCAGACCAATGTTACTTTGTTATTTGATGCCAGTTCCTCCAGGTTCTCCAGACAATTGAGAGTTAATGATAAGTTAATTTTTGTACTGCTTAAAGCCTTGTTTGCTGCTTGGCTGTCACTTAGAATGTAAATGAAACTTTTTAATATTTCTATCCAGGCATTCTCTTGCGCATATAATAATAGCTTGTATCTCCGTCTAATATACTGTTGGATATTGTCTCATGTTTTGCGACACTGCCAATCCCAAGTTTGGGTAGTATAGACCAGCACCTGAGCCTTTGTTCATTTTGGATCCATTTGTGAACCAGAGCATTCCACCCTTAAAAGGTTTCGGAGTGCCACGGGTCGTATTTTCTCTGAGACTGCATGTGTTACTATTTCTGAAGTTGTGCTATACATTATATGCGGCAGCTCAGACCGATCTGATTTTAGATGACCATCTTTAATTAATCTTATTATGGCCATCCTTGCGTTAGCCTCTATTACAATGTGTAAAGCCGGCAGGTTCAGAAGTATTTGCATTGCTTTTGTGGGGGTTGTACGAAAAGCCCCCGTTATTGATAAGCTTGCTAGTCTTTGCAATTTTTGTAATTGTTCTTTACATGTAACTAGCTTTGTTCTTTGCCACCAGACGATGCTTGCATATGTGACCATAGGTCTGATGATCATGGTATATATCCAGAATAGGACTTTGGGTTTTAATCCCCAGGTTTTATCATGGGCAGATCTTATGACTATTACTAAGACTATTACTCACACACCATCTTTTGACTCTTTGTAGAGTGTTCTGGAGTCTTTCCGCAACCGTGCTGGAGAATTTTCCGTTGATCAGTATGACAATGTCTTCAGTATAACCCATCATAGGATATACATTGTCATTTAAATCCTTGATAAGCGAGTTTACTACCAGGCTCCAGAGTAGTGGAGAAAGTACCCCTCCCTGTGGACATCCTTGGGTAGTATAGTTTTACTTAAAACTCATAGAATAATCTTTCATGTGCTTCTAAAACTATGTTTCAATATGTTCTTGTCTTCACACTGTGGATATTCATAGAGTTACCGCATTGTGTCAACAAAAAATATACGCCGTATACCAAAAATATACACTAATTGATCTTTTGAAATATTCGCTGTGAAGTAGAAAATTGGTGTAACCCACATGTAGAATTTGTACTGGAAAAGAAAATAAACATTATGAAAATACTTTTCATGTGTAATTTAACAAAATATTTGTTTAAATCAACGACAATGACGTATGGGTCTGTCTAATCACTGAGTCTGATATTTTGCTCGTTTTTTCGATTGTTTCGAAGCACGAGATGCTCGATCCTGATTATTATGCTATTTAAGCTTTGCACAATGTTTTTTTTTTTTTGAGGTTATTAATATTATTCAATTGATATTAATATATTTATATCAGGGACTAGAGTTAATAAATTGTTTATGTTATATATAGATTATTATATGTAAATTAATACAACTGCACCTAAATAATTTATTTCTAATTGTTAAAACATTTGCATCATTTTATCCATACAAAAACTATATATTAATGAAATTTATAATAAAGTTATTATTGGCCTTGTTTTAGGAATGTGAAAGTTCCTTGAAACATAAAACAGACCTAATATCGAAATTGGAAGCAAAGGCTGAGTCAATGGGCAACACCATACATCAGTTAGACGAAAAGTAGGTTCCTTATTCTATCGATACAAGTGCACAAGTTGGCTTTATAGTCGCGAGGAATTGAAAGAGTTCCTATAATTCATATACTGGTGAACCATAGCGCTTTACATATATATTGGTTTTACTGCTTACATATTGCTTTACCAACCTAGTTAGACAACTATCAAACGTGACACCAACCCAGCACCGACCAATAGTCGACGAAAACAAATCGCGGTAATATTTTCACTCAGTTATCTAATTATTTTGGTAGTGTGTGAAACGCTAGTGGTACTTACTGGATACTCTTTCAAACTGATATTGGCAAACCGTCACAATTTTTCAAATTGTAATGCGTAAATAGTATTTTTGTATAATATTCTGGATAATTTTGTATTTTGAAACATGTTTAATATGTGAATGAAATGAAAAGGCTGTTGCTTCGCTTTACAACTGTGGTATCCAAAATAAAATAATCGAATTATTGCTGTACCAGTATTATTCTGTAGGTGTAAGAATAAAAATATTTATTTATATTCCCATGTTTACAAACTTTATATCATCCACGATGTCTGTAAAGCATGATTTACATGCGTATAAATTGTTTTCGTTGTGATTGTAATGTTCTTTCAAACATGTTTATAATACGCCTATATAATTTTGTCTTCGAGTCTCTTAATATGATGTAAATTATTAAAAATAAACGTATTTCGATCTCATATTTTAGTGTAGAATTTAATTACAAAACATTTTGTTGGTATCTTTATGGAGATACATAATTTGCGCTTGTGTGATATTATTATTGATGACAAATTATGTTTAATAAGTTTATTGGCTACCTTATTGTAATTATTGTGTAATGTTGAATTTGTAGTTCTGTCAAATCAGTATTTATGTAATAAAAAATATTCAGCCATTTATTTGTATTTCATTCCAATGCAACCGGTAATTTTGCCTCCACTTTATGATTGTGTAGGTTTGCCACTATCTTTTATTTTTAAGTTAATAATTATAATTTATTTCATCATTATATTTATTATTTTATTGTTTGTTTATTTTGTTTTCAAATTAAAATGTTTAGCTTATTACAAAACTAAAGGAGCGATAGCTGTTGATGGAAGATATTGTTAGATTTTTATTATTACCAACTAATTAGCTATTCCTATATATATTTTTAATCCAAAAAACTCTAAATCGATATTTATGAAAAATTCATTCACATTTAAGTACCTAGATGAAATCATGATTCGACATTTTGCCTATATAGGCTATATATCATCACTCTGCCATTTTTAGACGCTTAAAAGTAAAAAGGAAACTGATGTACAATATAACGCATGGTCTTTGCCGCTGCGAAATTATTCACAAATAGCGTCAAAGTAGCATACAATAGGAGCGTGGGGGAGATGAAGGAGGAGCTGAATAGCTCCGCCTCCCACTATTACTCTCCGCTGCCCACGCGGTTGTACTTGGGCGTTGAGATTGAGTCATTCACAGGCAACTCAGAGCGGCATAGATCCATGCGTTATACTGGACAGTGGGAATACACGAAATAGATCAAATGAATAGTTTTTCTTAAGTTATAATAAATATGCCTTTTATATACACTGTGTTCGGCTAAACGTAGTCCATGCTTATAGAGCATACAGAGCTTAATTGTGAATACAGTAACAATACAAAGCAATACAGATAATAATACAAAGCATAATTTACTAAACTAAACAAAAGTTTTCAAACCAGCAGTTTGCGCAAAATAATGGTTGTGACCATAAACCCTGATGGGCAATACCAGAAACGTATATCGAAAATTCGACGCGCAGATTTCCAAGACATTAGGTCCATTCTTACAATAAAAAATTCGCAAATATCTTTTTTATTACATACCATTGGACATTAGTGCAAGTTATAAATCTTAGAGTTACTGTTCTAATTTACCAGTTGTACTAATGTTGTGTCATAAAATAAAAAAACCAGTCATGTGCATGTATGACTCGCGTGAAGTGGGTTAAAACCTGAATTAAAAGGTTAAAAGTTGAACCGAACTTAAATGCTATTACGGAACGATATTACGATTTTCTTGTAAATAATGAATAAGGCCCTAAGATCTTTTTTTTTTCAAAAAATTCAGTAGTTTATTTATTTATTAGTAGGGAGGTTACTCGATTTTCTTATATTTTCCATATCTTTTAAATCATGCATTTTAAAATTATTTAAAGAATATAGTTTCATAACAAGTCCTTTCATGCGATATGTCACGTGATTCCCTTTTGACAATCACTAAATTCAAAACAACACAAGCATAGATTTGAAATTAATTTGAATTTAAAATGCCTAACCAAATGCCAGATATTTGAGTTCAAAGTGGCCAGTGTGACAAAACGCCACAATTTCATTTAAGGACCTAATATTTGTCACCATTCTATCTCCTCTTTGAATATAAACATAAAGCGTATATAAGGTATCAGAAATCATTAGTACAGTTCGATACAAGGAACTTGAAGGTCTAAAGGTTATCTGCAAAAACGTTTACTTTTTGGATTGTTTGGTTGATTGTTAGAAATGTTCACGTTTTCCGATGGGCCATCAGGCACGCTTGCATTCACTGTTTGGATAGGTTACATGGGTTCTTCAGTTTGCAATGGCCGAAAGAAAGTACAGTATTACGCACGAATCTTTGCCGTTGTTAATTTATTCACAGAAGCGTCGCAGTAGCAATAGGAGGGCGGAGGAGATGAAGGTGAGGTCGAATAGAACGCGCGCGCGGCGTCTGCCTCTCACTACTACCGCTGCCCGCGCGGCTGTACCTGCGCATTGAGTCATTCGCAGGCAAATCAGAGCGGCAAAGATCTGTGCGTAATACTGTACATGACATGCGCGTTTTATTTCTGTCTCGCAGTCCCGAGACCCGTGTTTTGAACTTTAATGCACCACTACGCTGCACCATTACACCGACTATGGTGCAAACCGCGACTTAGCGGTAGCGACTTTGTTGGACTTGGAGTGAATTGTTATAATGGCGTCTCTTGAAACTAAAAGTATATTTAATCGTGGCTCTTACTGACAGTTCAAAGACAATTTTTTTTTCTATAGATTTAAATTGAAAACTTGGAAATGTCCATATAATAGGTAGGTGTATCAGAAATATCAGTATACCAGAAAATCTGAAAATCGACGCTGGTTTCTTTGTAAATAAAACTAGTAGGTAGGTTACCGATAGGTAGAGATATAATTCATATTTTCATTACAACTAGATTGCAAGACGAAAAAGCAATGCGTAAGAGTGAAGAGGAGAGCGCCAGGTCCTTGGGACAGAAGGCTGCTGCAGCTGAGACGCGTGCCGTTGCTGCCGAAGGCGACCTTCGGATAGAACGCGAGTGGAGGATATCGTTACAGGTCATTATAAAAATTAATTGTATCATATTTAGGCTTCTGAATTTTAGATCGTTCTATCCAGTGGTCTATTGCGCGTCCTCTACGAAACTTTTTTTCCGTTACACATGAACTGCATGCATATACACAATAAATGCACTTTTCGTGTTCATAAAAAGAGTGAAATTAATTTTACCGCCGCCCGCTTAGCCTAGTGGGCAGCGACCCTGCCTGCGAAGCTGGAGGTCCCGGGTTCGAATCCCAGGTCGGGTCAGTATTTATATGATGAATATAAATACTGGGACCGGGTCTTGGTTGTTATATGTATGTGGTGTCTTCGCTTGGTACCCAAAATACAAGCTAATGCTTAGTTTGGGACCTAGACGTTGTTGTGATTGTGTATGTTATTATTATTACCTTTTTCAACGTGGTTCTTGTCTACTTCATTACATGCTTTGTTGCTGAAACACAGCTTAATTAGAAGAATGTATGCATGTATGATATATGTAGACGACCCTTTAGCCTAGTGGGTAGCGACCCTGCCTACGAAACTGGAGTCCCCGAGATCGAATCCCAGGTCGGATCAGTATTTATATAATGAATATCAATACTGGTACTGGGTCTTGGTTGTTATATGTATGTGGTGTCTTTGTTTGGTACCCAAAACACAAGCTAATGCTTAGTTTAGAGCCTAGACGTTGTTGTCATGTGTACGTTATTATTATTATTATATTTCTTGGCACGCCTTGTAGCCTAAACGACTAGATGGATGTAAACATGTAAAGTGTCGCTAGTTTGTGTTAATTGTGTATATGAGTACATACATAGTTATAATTTATAAGATTGGCGTTTGCGAATCAAAAAATAGCGGGGAACAAAAATATTTAGCTATTATAACAATGCATTTGTTAAATTAAAGCTAGAATGAACTAAATATATATGTATACATATATACAAGCACTGATATGTTCCCATTTAGACACAAAATACAAAAAAAGTACGTATTACGTAAAGACAGTAGTAGGTACTTTAGTTATTTTATGAGCTGTAGATACTCAACGATCCAAAATCTACAAAGCACCACGCTGGTGTGATGCTTTGTAGATTTTGGATCGTTATGTCACACCCAGATGTGATGATGGATGACGCTTGAAAAGGTCTGAATAAAATAAATTTAAAAAACTCGACTTCTTAACAAAATATAATTAACTGATAAAAAAACAACCCTATAATGTATAGAATTTTCTTTGACCATTGTAGGTTGCGTAATGTATTTTTTTTGGTTCGATATATTCTTAGGTAAATTATAAAAATACTTTAATATAAATATGACTTGAATGTTACAATGCCATTGGTTATTGGTTTGTCCCCGCTTGTAATACATGTAACATGCAAGTTAGATCATAGAATATTTTATCATTTGCTTGAGTAGGTGTCAAACAAAAAAAAAAACATTGTGGTACATTTTACACTGCAAACAAAACAAAACTCATTTAAAAACAAAACTCTATAAGTAGATTATTTTCTCTTTTTCAGTTAATGATTTTTATGTAGTCGGTTTTTTTTAAATGATATTGTTTTATTTTTTAAATTTGGTGAATGCACTTTTTCATTATGCTAATAATAATCATTCATTATATACAAATTCACTGGTTTTTTTTTGTTTGACCCCGTATTTTATAAATTAAATCAATGGTCGATTAATTAGAATAAACGTGGATAACTGAAATAAATATTGTTAAAATATCGACGCACGTAGTTCTATGACGCTCACTAAAATGAGTATCAAGCTCTTCACGTTTCGACGTCCACTCTTATAAAGCCCACGTTACTTTACTGATTCGTTAATTTTTTTTCCACACTCAACTTTTCACTTCACTCCGAACTATCGACTCTAACCAGACAGCACCGGATAGGTTCTCAAGCACGTCTTATACGTATAAAGTTCATATGGGTTGATACTTTTGTTTTGCCCTTAGTTTTTGAAACAACACTTAGTGATAGGGAATTTCCATTGCCGACGTCGAATATATGTACACATGGAGATACCAAAGTAATTTTTTGCTAGTAAGCATGAAATAAATTCGCTGAGTTCGAACGAGAGACAAAGATTCTTTATAGCGTACAAAGACTCAATCATGATGTTTTATGACAGCTGTGTCGTTTATCCGCACTCGAACACATACTTCGCTCCCACGGAGATTTACACTGGCTTCCATTCAAAATTTATGTCTTGCTGCTTCCAAAAGACCCTGTGCGTATAAATCTATCCGTTATGTTAGACCTCGGTACACCGAAAGGCAAAGCAGGAACGAAATCGACAAATGAAAAAAAAAATTATTTAGAGGAAACAAAAACTTATCACATTCGTCGCACACGAAACAAAAACTTATCACATTCTTCATCACTCGACGTATCCTTCGATCACCACCTGTGTTTATAATCATCATCAGCCCGTGTCTCTCCACTGCAGGATATAGGCCTATCCCAAGGTTCGCCACCACACATGGTCCTCCGCCTTTCGCATCCAACTACCCCTGGTATGGTGCTTTAGGTCATCAGTCCACCTGGCCGCGGGGCGTCCAGCGCTTCGCTTCGCGATGTGGCCTCCGCTTGAGAACTCGTCTACCCCATCGGTTGTCGATCCTACGGCAAATGTGACCAACCCAATGCCACTTCAGCTTGTTAATTACTTCGGCTATGTCGACAACTTTAGTTCTTGGACGGATTCTCCGTGTTTATAATAAAACGTTTTATTTTGTCATTTACTTACTCCTTGAAGCGTCGATATAAACTAATAAATTTTTGCTGAAACTGTACGCCGCGCGCGCTAGCCGTCGATTTCTTTGTGACAGCCGGCACGTGCGACGGCTTTCTTTGTGAATTTTTTGTCTGAGTGTTTTGGCGGCGTCTCAAAGGGTTCGGGTTGAAATAATGGATATACTTTACTATCATTGCGCGTGGTCTATGTATATACTACATAAGATTAAAATAATTTGACTCCTTTAATCTTATTCCAGGAATCAATGATGAAAGACAGAGATAAAATCTCGATGCTCAATCAAGAAGTCGAATCTTTGAAATCCGTTGGACAGGTAAAATGACTCTGTTTGTATATTGTATCCTTTCCGTTCTATATTTAAAATTTCACACCGTTAAGGCCTATTTTAATAACCCTCGAATCAGCAAAATGTTATATAAACCAGTATGTGCACCGACTCCACCTGCACGAATGTCGAATAGTTGAACGATAAATAGATATTATTTATTTAAAAAATCTAAAATGAATAGTTATCTACGTTTTACCTGTATTATCATTATTAATGATAGACGTAAATTTTGGGCCATATTGTAATGTGTTTATGAAATTGAAATAAAGCCCAATGCAGCTAGTACCATCAATGTGCCTTACTGAGTCATATAATTAAGACTGTTTGTTAGAACACTCGTAAAAATGTAGAAAAGTATAAACTTTTAATTTTTGGCTTACATTTGTATATCTAATAAAAATAATGTATCTGACCCATGAAAGTTTAATGATAAAAATGGTAATGTTGGTAACTGACACATATCTGTAAAACGGTTATCCTTGCAGGCCAGCCCGAAAACTTCCCACTAGGAAATATGACTGCACGTTTTTGATAAACGATCGCAAGATAACTCCCATTCGATTTGTTGACTTTCCTTTATATCCCATATCCATATATAGTTATTTGTGAATTTATCATTTCAGAAATACCTAGCGCTGCAAGAAGAGCAACATTCGCTACGAAACCAGTACTCAGAAGCACAAAAAACCCTAGAAGAAGTGGGCGCGACTCTCAGCGAAAACAAACTCCAGTTGGCTGAATTACTGGAACGTGGAGCGAAATCCGAAGAGCCTGCCTGGACTGCCGATAGTGACTCCGCCTCTTGCACCGCATGCGCGAAAGACTTCACTATTGCGAGGCGAAAGGTTGTACTATGCTTTTTTAGAGTTCTCCTCGTACTACTAATCCATCACAAAACTCGAATCTTTGCTAAAAACAACAAAAAAAAAACAAATGTCATATGACAGTGAACTTTTATACTAGCATGGTATGGTACGTAGTTTTACTGGTTTGGAAAAATTTACTGTTTAATATCAAAATATTGCATTTTTAGCAGTCAAACTTAAAATGTATTATAAATTAAATCATCATCATCAGCCCATTCTTACCCCACTGCAGGGGCTTAGGCCTCCCCCAGGGTGAGGAGGGGGGCTTGGAGCTTAAGTCCACCACGCTGCTCCACTGCGGGTTGGGAACTGTAACGACCGCCATCTATTGACAGCGTCCGGGACCGACTGCTTAACGTGCCCTCCGAAGCACGGTGTCAGTGATATTGTGTACTTAAGTCAGAAAAACTCATTGGTACACGCCCGGATTCGAACCATGGCCCGAAGGGGCCAAATTTGAGACAGGCTCGTTGCGCTCTGGGCTATCACGACATGTTATAAATTAAATATAAAGCTTAAATCTGTTTAAAACACAATAAAACTAGGTTGTTTTCATTTTATTTTCTGTTTACATCATGTTCACACAGCGGCAGTTAACCTGACGAATGACGCGAGTACGTATAGATCGTGGTCGGTACTCAAGGAAGTAGAGAGCGACAGCGGAGAAGGACATATGAGAGGGTCATGTCTTGCCATTTACCGTCACGGTATACGAGTCGGTTTTACCCCCAAGGCAGTGGTTGATTTGCCAGCAGGTTGAGTAGGCTGGAGCCTAGGGCGGCAGATTTTAGGGGCTCAAATCTGGAGTCAATTGTCTTGCAGAAATTGTTCATATTTATATAGGTACCTAAATGTTAAATTAAATTAACATAAACAATTAAACATGTAATGATCGATATGTTTCACCACTTTTTTAATTTTAATTTCGTACTTTAATTTTTTCTGCAATAAGCGGTCGCGTTTTTAATAGCTTACTACAGGTAAATGTGTAAATCGACCACTGCCCCAAGGCGCGCCAATATATGTTTCACGTCAAAAATAACCCATTTTATGTTTCTTGCGGTTTTCTTCTTAGTGTGGTCACATACGAACCTGCATCAACCTTCAAATCGTTCAAAAGTGACGGCAGAGTGTCGTACTTGAAAACAATTGACTTTTATTTATTTATATTATATTTTCGACAGCACCACTGCAGAAGATGCGGGCATATATTCTGCGGCTCGTGCAGCGACAAGACTGTGGCGTTAGCAGGTAACACTAAACCCGTGAGGGTGTGCGACGCCTGCTACGCAGAAGTCAGATTAACATAGTAAATAATAAATTAGCATATATATATAAGTATATATTTTATGATACATGTATCAAGATCCCCGACATACATTCGCTGGTGTTCGTCAAGCGATGCTAATTATGCTAGTTACTGGAACTTGGTTTTCTTTAATATCCAATTCAATAAAATGCCTATAGCGATTTGTCCGCGTCTTTATCAAGACTTCGTGTGCTATTCAATGGAAGTTCTTTTAATTCATTATAAAGAAATAAGTAGCGCTAACACAATGTTTATCTGGTTAGGCTGCGGGCTGGCCTTAACATATTCGTTATAAAATAATACAAATCAAGTCGACCCAGTAAGTCTTGCTGGCTGGAGATGTATTGCAAAGCATAAAACACTCATTTGCTCTGTAAATTTTTTTACGCATGCGATATTTACATTTATATGTAATTTCTTGAGTATTTTAAGAAGCATATTGTATGCTTATTAAAATTTGAAAATGAATATTTTAACTTTTTAAGTTTTTTTAGCCTCAAACTTCGCCGAATTCAACTAATTTCGAGTTGAAATTTAATCGGATACTTATATCACAGAACAACATGAATTTGCTGGATGTATTGCTTCCCAAGAAGCATCGTGCGTGTAAAGGAAGTATGAAAATTGTTTAGAATTCTTGTTTAAATATGTGTAAATTTCATCAAAGACAGCTTTTTGCTGAAAAACATCGAAATCTTCGTATAGCTTTTTCAACCGACGTGGGCTTTTGCAGGCGGATCACGAGATAGCGATTGCCCGTTTTTCTCAAATTGGTCAGTTTTTCTTTGTTACGCCGTATCTATAAAAGTAAAATATTTCCAAGTACGGTATATGGTATCGTTCGGTGAAAAGAGCCAAACGTGTGAAGGGAATATTTATTGTTACAAATATACTACACAATATATTGCGTAGATATAAATCTGACGATACTGTATGATATGTAATCTATATTTAGGAGAAATAATATTAAACAAGTATAATATGTAGATATTAGAAATAATTTAACACTTTGACTAAGCGAAATAAGCTAATCAATTTTAATGCAAAATGATTATTTGTTCATATCTAAATAAAATAATATTATTAAACATCTAAAGAAATTATTTACAGTGTATAATTATTATAAAATTGTTTGAAAATCATTAAATTGTTTATAACGGGTACACTTACCATATAGAATGTAGATTTATTTATTTTTAACCTAATGGCAAAAAATTTTGTTTATAAAATTATATTAGAATCTACAAATACAGTTCTATAATAACAAAATAATGCATTTTTGCACCACAAGCGTTAGAATAACTTGTGTGAAAAAATATTCTCGGATATCTCAGATCGGAAAGGACTCGATGAGTCCTTGAATAATAAACACTGAGTTTTTTATAACTGTTAATTAAAATTTATGTTCAATTTATTAGTACCATTATTGATGCAAGTTAGTTTATTAATCGATTAAAATCATGTATTTCTTTTTAACTCTTTTTCATTTGCTTCTACATTTGTGATTAATAGGTTATAGTTATACTTAAATTTAACCGCCAAATTTAAAAGAAAGTAACATTAGCCTATAATCAAAACTAAAATTTTGCAGACTAATCTTTACTTTATTACCACCACTTACACACAGTTTAGCCGTAATATATCTTTTTGTCATTACAAGTATGTAGATCAGGCTCCCTTGGCAGTTAAAACTTCTAAAACTATTTGATTTATCATACAATTTGAGCTTTTACCATTTAATAAGTTCCGTTATTCATCTGTGCACAATAATGGCTCGGTATATGCCACTTACAGAGTTATTCTCTTCGTCCATAAACGGTAACTATAGTTTGACCGAAACCACTGTACCGCACCTTAGGTATGTGCGCGACGCGGAGGGAGGCATATCTGTTCTGTCAGTCCGTCGTCAACGCTTAGGAGCTGCCTTCCCTCCTCGCCGCGCACATACCTCAAACGTTTTGGTCAAACTATACTCATCAGTACTAATCGAGCCAAACATAATGCGAGTTTGCGACAATATAGCACCTCCGTTGGCACCTAAAATTTAACACTGCGTTGCTCTACGACACAATGTTTTGATCACCTATACAGGTACAATACGCGCCGCTGATGTAAAAGGCCGTCGGCTGTACACACTCGCTGAGCGGATTCTGTTTTGCCCGCATAAATCTGCCTCTGGCGCTCGCCTCCGATCGGCGAGTGTGTACAGCCGGCCTTTTGCATCGTAGCGCGTATTGTATCCATCATTTAAATAAAAGAAAATCTTTTTTTCACTATTGGACCTTTTAAAGTGTTAATATAAGTCGAGTTTTGACCGTTCTGTGTGTCTTTATATTGGACAGCGTTTGAACGAAACCAATTGTCGGAAGAGAGGAATAAAACTGTACGTGGTATTTACGAATTTAATGTAAGAAAAATTATCGACGTAATTGTACGTAAGCGCCACGGCACATACGTTGTTGTTTCTCGTCTTTAAAACGCGGATTATAACCATAAATTTGCTGTAGCTTTATTATAAACGATTTTAGTAAAGATTTTTTTAACTTTAAAAGTAGGCCATTGATAATAACTGTTTGCCTGATTTGAATATGTACCTACAACAGGTTTTTTTAACGCTTGACGGAATCTTGAAAACGCTCTTTTGTAAAATGTATGTTCAATAATTAAAAACTGACAGGCTGAGTCATTTTCACGCTTCAGTTTTACTATTAGTTACAAACATACAAAGTTATTCCTTTCTCTACCATATTTTTCAAAGTTTAATTGATTCTTTTAAACAAGCAAACTTTACTTCTTTAAATAGATCAATATAATTACTGAAGATTATAATAAGTCTGAGAATGAAACAACGTGCTGAATTTAATAATTGAATTTCATGTGTTTGTATATATAAGTAATTTATAATAAGTAACTTATTTTAACTGTGACATAAAAGAATCTTTTTCCCTCTCATTATAATTTTTAGTTTGTATAATTATATCAATAAATTTTAAAATCGGCGTAAGGTACCTATACAATTGTTGTATAATATTTATATTTAATTGATCTGAAATAAATAATATGTTTAAGGTATGTAATGTAATAAATTGTACATATTTATAGTAAAATGATATCTATGGATTGACCTCTGTAAGGTCGACTTTGCTACAGAGGAGAATTTGAGAGAATTCTTGGTCATTAAAAAAATTGTTATAACTGATTCAAACAGACCAGATATGTTTCGGAAATATACGAAACTAGTTCCGTACGAGTGAGTGAAACGAAGCATACCGCTTGCCTTTGCACTCCCCCTCCACACCGTTCACGCGACTGGCGGACCATCGAGGCTAGAAAGTCACTTGCTTCAGTATTAACAAATAAAACCGTCAAATGCCAACTCGGGCGGTTACTAGCCTCTTGTCCGTGATGGAACTTTACGCACTCCTTTAAATTGACTTGTGACTGTAAGCTAGTTTCCGCCCTAATTGCACAATATACTAATTCACTCTTTCAAGAACAGTCTCACATCTTCAAATGGGAATAACCAATGTAAGAAATATGAAAATATTCGTAGCTATGTAAATATATAACATTACGGTGCTTGTTGTTATATAATGAGGGCTTTTCAGGCTACTAAACAATAAGAATAAGCTTTTTATTAATAAGAACAGATGGCGCTGTATACTGAAATCAACTGATAATCGTAAAAAAAGACACAGTTAAATTAAGAGAAAAAAAAACTAGAAATATTATTACATGAACGCCACCACTTATTATAAGAAAACAGTGCATAGTTAAGTGACATTAGAGATGGGATGTAAAAAACAATATACACCGTGTTCGGCTAAATATAGTCCACACATGTATGTAGAGCTTACCGAACTAAACAAAAATGTCAAATAAGCAGATGGCACAAATTAACGGTTACCGAAATAAAAACAAGTCTAACTTATTTTAATCGCTTACTTTTTATAGCAACAATGAAAACCTTAATTCAGAATTACAATATGAAAGTAATACGTTTTCATTTAATCAGTTTACTTGCAAACTAAATAACACTGCGAGAGTCTCTCGCGAATCGCAAAATCGGAGAAATATTCGTTATACAGTTGATAAGCTCAATGACCGACTATTCTTTGAATTGAAATGTTAGTGGAATTTTTCGTTATGTAATCATTTTGTAAATTGGCGGATTGCCAGTCGGCAGTAGCTGTCTTAGAATAGTATTAGATATCTTAATATCTATTTCTCGATAACTCTTAGTTTACGTCACCTGCTTAATTAAAAATTTTTTGTTTATTATATTGCGCTGTACGCGTTCTTTAAGACCACGCTCAGCCAAACACGGTGTACAGTTAAAAGAAAGTCACAAATCCTTAAACCACAGTCTGACCTTAACATAGATATTTAATCAGCGCCATCTAGTAAGGCTATCGGAATTTTATTTATATCTCACCTGTGAAACCCTGCATTGTTAACGAATTTATGATGATAGTCATGTATACTATAACAATTATATTTGAATATCAATTGGTATCAATATTTATTTAAATAAATCAACTTTATTGCTCACATGTTGTACTTATTTATATTTTTTAACTTATAGCCTTTGACCGATACAATCTCGTTATCTTTTTTTTTTTTGCACACTGGTTACTGATATATACCTATATAAAAAATGGCGATTAGTAAAAAATTCTATGAGATTAAAACAGATTTATTATTTACCATGAAAATATTTTACATCTTCTTTGTCGATAACGTACTCTAGTATTTGTTCCATTGCTTCTGGGTTGTCTTCTGGCACCTTTGAATGTTTAAGAAAAAATGTTGAATTTGTTTCTATGAAAAAGATTTTTTAACTGTTATCATATCAATTGAAAACTAAGTTCTTACCCAGTGACCTGAGCCAAAGACCCACCAAAAGCTGAATTTATCGACACTTTTATAAAAACCGTTTCTGTGGCCTCTCAATGGTAATCTCTGAGCATTTTTGAACTCCTCTGCCTTAGGCCATTTTAATTTATGTGACCAATTCACTGCACCTTAAGTGGAAATTCTAATTAAATATTTACATTATATTACAGACGGCTTCTGATAAAGCATACGAGAGAAAGTGGCCATTCCAGTCATAATTCTGTAAACTCCATTGAAGAACAAAATTGACAGCAACGTCCATTGTAGATCGAGTAAAACTTTATGGCTCATACTATTATAGCATCATGTACCATTTATAAGCTAGAGAATGAGCAAGTCATTTTTTTGTATTTCATACAAATATGTTATATTTATTAAGAAAAACTAATAAGTGTAAGAATTTTATTGATATCTACAAAAATGCCGAAGATACAAATTTTTGAAATAAATCGTGCTATGACGTCACTCTCGACGACCGCTTAGCCTAGTGGGCAGCGACCCTGCCTGCGAAGCTGGAGGTCCCGGGTTCGAATCCCAGGTCGGTACAATACTTATATGATGAATATTAATACTGGCACCGGGTCTTGGTTGTTATATGTACCTATGTGGTGTCTTCGCTTGGTACCCAAAATACAAGCTAATGCTTAGTTTGGGACTTAGGCGTTGTTGTGATTGTGTGTGTTATTATTATTACTCTGTTACATTACTAAGGGTTAATGTGGATAATTTATACGTAGCGGCACCTAGTGACGTCACGAGCGGGTCGTAAAACACAAACTTTGATTTGTTACATCTCCGGTAATAATCGGTACTTTCCCGTAATTCAAAAAGTATAGCCATCAGTTTATTACAATCTAGCGTGTGAAATAGCGTATGATACATAATTTTGTTAAAAAGGACGCGCTCATTGTGGTGTTGTTTTTTGTTACTTGGTTCAATAAACTTGCAATATGTCGATATCACAGAGCTTAGAATTATAGAGTAATACTTAGAATAGTACTTTCGCGCGATCTTTTTAAGCTCTACGGTTGTCGACCATAAAACTTAAAAGGTGCGCGGTCTATCTTCTGTGCTTACCGGCCAAAGGTGTTACGACGTCCAAATTTCCATTGTAAACTGCGATTTTCAGGTTAGTTTTATTCAGAAGTGTTTCCACTGCAATCAAGCCAAATATTTACATAAAAGCTTGGATAATTAATTTAAGATTGTTGTTACGCCTCTCCGTCTTTCATTTTATTGTATCAAACAAAAAGGGTGGAAACGGTAATAAAGTTTTACCGACATTTCCCCAGCACTGATTGTGTTCCAGAAGCTATACGAGGCTAACTTGACAAGGAAAGGGTCAAACGGTGACAGTCGAATCGAGTCACCATTATTTAAGTTTCGATTTGATATTGACGACCGCTTAGCCTAGTGGGTAGCGACCCTGCCTACGAAGATGGAGGTCCCGCGTTCGAATCCCAGGTCCGGTTAGTATTTATATGATGAATATAGATACAGGTACCTGGTCTTGGTTGTTATATGTATATGGTGTCTTTCTTTGGTACCCAAAACACTAGCTTATGTTTAGTTTGGCGCCTAGACGTTGTTGTTATGTATACGTTATACGATTATGTTAGCAGGTATTATAAGCTTTTTATATGTACGAAATTACATTTGAAAGACCTTGATTTGGCGCATCGGCATACTTCGTATTTCCAGCAGGAGTTGTATTGAAAGCAATTCTCATACATTATTTGACAACATAACAGATGCTCAGTTTAATTAAGATGCTGAGATAACCACCACATTTTTGAAAAAGGACCACACTAAAAACTAGGCCACATTTGCTCGCAGTCAGCGACTTTTCAATCAACCCAGTCAATTACATAATGCCACACACATTCGATCATACCGACTATCTACGTGGCGTAATGTTATTAGCTGTCGACCAAGAGTAAAGGTCTGATTGTGAGCCAATGTGGCCGGAATATTCTGTAAATTTTAATTTGTTCAGACCTGTAGCCCGAACCACCCCGAACCCAACGGTTTCCAACGGTAATTTTAACTCTTACGCCGGCACCAGACGTTGGCCACATCATTGGTGACCAACGTTGGCTGTTTATTTGGTGAAGCATACACACGTTAGCTCTTATACTAGTACTGTCCGTCCCGTCAGATCCAATGTGAAGACGTCCGATACAGAAATTGAAATTGCTCTAAGCGCTTCCTAAAAATAAAATAAAAATGTTAAAAAATTTCTAAGAAAAAAAAGTTTTAGAAGTTCAATGACTTTTTCATTTATCCTTGCAGATGGTGATTTTATAGATGAAAATAACATTCTCGTTCGACCATACTCGACATACGCACCCAATGCGTGTTGCAATGCAACACGACTGAGCGAATCGCCAACGTGTGGGTGGATCGCCAACGTTGGCGCGCGGATTCCTTTGATAAAACTGACACGCGACGGCCAATAGCCAATGTTGGCGCCAACGTTGGCGCCAAGGTAGAAAATCTCGATCCACACGTTGAACAAGTAGCATTAGGCCAAAGTATGAAGCCGGCGTTAGTAAAAACTATTCCATTCAACTCACAGCATTTCGTAGATGGTACCATAAAGTTTTTATTCATTGTATAAAAAACTTGATCCGACATATACGTCCAGGTCATGGTTTGGTTAACATGAGACAACGTAGGTTTCACGTATTTGTTTACTTTAATGTTCAGCTCGTCGAGCATGGGATACGGACTAGGCTGGTTTACGTTATTGAAATTGATCTCCATTCCTGCCTCTCTGATCAACGTGAAGAACAATACGTTGTCAACTTCGCTCGCTTGTGCGTAATCCATCCTCTCTATTAAAGAAGATAGCTTTCTTACGGTGTTGGTTGTCTTTAAATATGTTTTCTGATCGATCAGACCCTGAAATTATTTATATTTATTATATAGTGTGCGAGTTCACTAAGTACGTACACAAACGATACCTAAGGAGTGGAACAAGACTCAACTTTACAATATATCAGTTTATTATGCCCCACTTCAGGGGCTTAGACCTCATCACAGAAGCGGGGTGCTTGGAACTTAATCCCGTAAAAGTACCTGCGTTTACCGTAAAAAATATTTGAAAAAATCTTGAAATTTGGTCTTTTTTTTTACAGATTCTTTTATTTCTTTCTTCTCTTTATGTAAATAAAAGACAATAACGTGAAATATCAGGGTTATTGAGTTAAAATAAAATTAACGATCAGGTGTGAGTCGGGCTTCTGCGGAGAGAGTTTCGTACTATAAAATCATGGCATTAACTAGGCTATTTTATTTTATTTGACGTTTTTGGTTAGAATTTGGACTCTATTTTTTCGCTTAATTAGGCTACCATTGTAGCCACTAGACCAATTGAACTTATTAGTCCTCAGTGACATTAAGCAACACTTTTTAAACGCCTTTTCTCTTCACGAATATTATCTGTTTCCCGCGGAAATTTTAAAACTCAAGATTTTCATTTCGGTTTTCCTATAAATCCTACGATGCCCTAAGATCCGTATTTTTTTTTCAAAATGTTTAACTCGGTAGTTTCAGATCTAATAAGGAGTGTTTGTTTTCGTATAAAATTAAAAAAAAATCAAGTAGGACACTCTGCTGTCGCTTTTGAACGTCATAATACGGTGAACGACTCGTGGTCTCACCGATTTGGCCTACTGGTAGGACTGCGGTGTACCACTATGTACCCGTGGTCCTAGTGGAACGATTAAATAGTATCGATATTTATCTGTATTTTTATTAAGTAAATAATTAAAACTACTACCACTCTAAGAGGAACACTGTAAGAAACTTAGAGTGGCTGTTTTTTTTTAGTGACGGCACTACAAACCATTATCATAAAAACTAAGTGGATTACAGCTATTTAACCAAGCATTTTTGTTATTCATATATTTTTTTAAATTATAATATGTTTTAGACATAAGTTGTCGTTTTACATAATCCTTGAATTTATTTATCGACAAATCTGTGATACCGCTTGGAAGTTTATTATAAATTCTTACACGATTACTTTTGAATGAATTACTTATTTTATACAGCCTATAGTAGTGGGTAACGCGAGTTTATGTTTATTCCTAGTATTTGTAACATTGTGTATATCACAATTTTTTTTTTAATTTGGTGTCAACATATAATATATTTTCATAAATGTACTGACAATGTCCTGTCCCTATATTAATTTCTTTGAATTTATCTTTAAGTGAATCTCTAGGGCTCATGTACACTAATATTATAAAGAGGAAAGATTTGTATTTTTAGGTGTGTGTATGTTTGTAATGAATAAACTCAAAAACTACTGTGCCGATTAAAAAATTCTTTCACCATTAGAAAACTACATTCACCCTGAGCAACATAGGCTATATTTATTTAGCTTTCTGCTTGCGGCTACGCTCTCGTGGACTACACAGTTGTACACTGATTTAAAAAATTGTTTTACCTATAGAAAGCTACATTCTCAGCGAGTAACATTGACAATATTTGGGCGAGGTGGAGAAAGAAATCACTCATCGCTGAGTGCTCGACCCGAACGCGGGCAGACGCGTAAGGGCAGACATCATTGATGGCTGCGTCCGTTTTGCGAATTCTCAAGGCATTGGTGATTTGTTAAAAGTGCACTGTACCTTTTTTTACTATACCTATGTAATAGATAGGTATACTAAAAAAAGGACTTTTTAGGGAGTATAGAGGGAGGGTTGATAGGGGAGATATAGGATAAGCGAATAGGAGAGCTGGGGATAGTAAATGGGTGGAAAGGAAGAGGGGTGGTGGAGGAGGTACAATATATATATGTTCTTTAATAAATATGTAAATTTTAGTTATGAATTTTAAAATTATAAAAAATTTACAGTTGTATATTTCATCACAAGCTCTTTCATTCGATTTGTCACCATATCCATTTAATTTTCAACCTTGCCTCAAAATGGAATTCGTTTATCGTTTAGGTTTTTCTGTAAAATGTAAGTAAAGCAAGTAAAATATTTTTTTTTTTCATAATTCTAGACTCATCAAAGTCTGAGATAAGGGGCGATGTTTGCTTTGTATTCTTTTTAATATCTTTTAAAACTGTATATTTTAAATTTACAAAAAAAAAATATGTATTTCTTATAATTTTTATTTGATGTTCGGGTGTCACATAATGCATGCACTTGAGAAAAGTTTTTTTTTATCCAATTTATCCTCCAAAAGTAAAACTTGTTCATTTACGCTCCGTGCGTGATTGGTGTACCAAGTTTCAAATTATTATTATCAGAATCGAAGAAAATGGGCTGTGACTGACAGATAGACAGACAATTCCGCAAGGGTTCCGCTTTGTAGTTATTTTACAATTTCATAACCTTTCATATTTCAGGACAGCGATGCTTTAATCGATTCAATTATGATTCAATTGAGCCGAAACTGACATTGAAAGACATTCAAAAGTGTATAACATTTGAAGTTCATGTACCTACTAGGTATATATTCATGGTTATGGTTGCAACCGTAGAGAGTTTACAACCTAAGGGTTGTTATATTTTACAATCTTAGATAGCACAATCATCAGGATGGAGCGTTTCGTATTTCAAAATGATCGAATCATTATTTGTTTTTAACTTATTGTTAAGTCACACAGGGAATCGAAAATTTGTTTTTCTATTACGAATTAACTTGTGCGTCACACTAAATTCTATTTCACAGTTAATATGTGAGAACATTAAGTGGCGTACATTTAGCGTGTGGCGTATATTTAGCGTGTGGCGTATAATTTTTTTCATATGTTTGTGGTCACGACGCGGTGCCTCTATGTACATCAATGTATATAGATCTACATATAGACATTTATCTATGTCAAAAATTACAACTACGAGCAACTTACCAGATTATACAAATATTCTGGATATAGTAGTGTACTTTCCTTTGGGTCGACCCAAGCACTTCCAATTCCGATTCCTTTTAAGTTTATAGTAACTCTACCTTTTTCTATTGCCTGTAATAATTAATAATATTTCTTTACATTCGTATGTGCAAGAATATGCATAAAAAAAATTTACGCGTACCGTATGTAATTTGTTAGTTAGACGCGGTAAAATCTTTCCTCCGTAACTTTGTCCAAAAATATATGTTGGCGTTTTACGGAACTTCTTGTGTTTTTTGAAAAAAGCTTTTATCATTTTCAGCAAATCTGTGGCTGAAATAAAATTTACTAATTAGCTATAACAAAAAAAAATGCTTGTTTAAAACAGTAAATAAGCTTGGTTAAAAAAAAACACTTGACTTTAAAAACTTCATTCGATTGATACGAAACTTTACTGTTATAAGTATAATGCAGAATGGCGTAAGTACCTATCACTACATATTATAAAATAACGTCCCCCGCCGCGTCTGTCTGTCTGTATGAACGCGATAAACTCAAAAACTACTAAACAGATCGGCATATGGTTGAAACTAATGGACGGAGTGATTCAAGAGGAATGTTTATATGTATAATTCATTAATGTTTTGTGCAAATTAATGGAATTATGATGATTTTTGTTGAGATGTCGGAAAAAATGTAGCCGACTGGGAGCTTTCATCGAAAACGCTGACCTTAATCCCTTTGAAATATAACAGAATAATGTAGAGAAGAATTTATCCTCTTTTATAGGACTTAAGGAAAGTCCACGATGGCATATGTCTATCTTTTATGGACAGCTTACTACACTTATTTTTATGTTGAAAAAGATGGAGTCATATGATGAGGTGATTGAAAAACAATTTATGCGGATACAGTATTAATCCTTATCAAATTAAATACGTTATTTACCTTCAAAATTTCATGCACATAGTAAGTGCCCCTTACACCATACAATTTCAATTAATATTTTCGGAGTTATGGCGAAATAAAAACTGTAGAGCGACAAGCGGGCCTTAGACGGACGCGACTCGCGTGAAGTAAAATAGTCAGAAGTTATCAATGTATACATAGAAATATTGTATTTATTTTTTTATTTATTGATTATTTTTGGATTTCGAGTAAAATACATCAAAAGTACTCCAAGTAGGATTAATTTACATTACATTTAGATCTAATTAAATCCAATCCACATGTTCGACGCAACAAGCTGATAGGACATAGGACACACTTGGGACACACGACAGAAAAAACACTGCGGCTTATATATTATGCTCTGCTATCCGTGTGAAGCCGGGGCGGGTCGCTAGTATATAATATTGGTTACAGATCATACTCGTCATAATATTAGAATTGAAGTACCTAATTCAGAGGAAAATGGCCGTCGTAGGTATTTACCATGTATTTACTGAAAAGTAAATACGACGATGGCGCCTATAGACCGTTTGAAAAATATCAAAATACATGAAAATTGTTAATAAGTGGTGTTTTGAATAATACTCGCTTACAACTGAAAATGTGTGATTTTAGACTTTCGTAAAACACTTGTGCATTTTCTATATTCCATATATCTCTTAGAGAGAGCTTATATACAATAAACATATATTGTTATATCTATAAACAAGTGCGTATCGGCCACATGTCAAATTAGGATTCCGTAGCATTTTTAGGTGATATTTTTAACAACTTTTTTGACGCCAACTCTCTATTCAGACTACATAATCAAAGCCAAAGACATACGTACGGATGGACGCACATGACGAAATTATTAGGATTCAGTTTTTGCTGTTTTGTTAAAGAACCCTAAATTGGTGTAAATACGTAACACTAACATAAATCCCAATATTATTTCGTTCCAAGTTGCGCATTTCCGATTATTAGTAGAGTAGTTTTTATAATGTCTGAACACGCCAAGACATTCCTTATTTATTGAAATCCATAGTACGCAACCTAAACAAGTGAATGTGTAACCCAACTGTATGCAAATAGGTAACTATTTTGAACGCGTATGCCGCTTGTACGTTCTTTTATAATATCTACTTGTAGAAATTTTTACAATAGGTAATAATCATTTTAAACAGAAAAACATTTAATCTGGGAGCCCGTAACCAAAAATGGTTATTATTTTCTTAAAGCTGAATTTTTATTAATTGATAAGTTTCTATTTACTGTGCTCATTCAATTATGTACGTTAGGTCGCATCGCACTTAAAACTATATGTTTACATCATTGTTCCCGAACCACGATACTTGTTAATGAGAATCTCGAGTCACGGAAGACTATCACATCGTAATGGCTGTGACGTCATGGATCATAAGAAGTTCTAAATAGTTGACCACTTTCGGAGAACTGAAATGCTCGCTTATCTGTCATCAATTTTTTCTTCTTAGAAATGGACAAGATATATTGTCTTGAAGTGAATAAATAAGTTGTGTGAAAAAGTTGTGTTGGTTTTTACCCGTGTGGGGTAAAAACCAATATAATATTGTATTTGTGGCATTCCAACAAATATGTGGACCCCTGACATCATTAAGACGCATGTAGCCGACAAAACTAGGTCATGTAAATCATAAACTATTTATTTATGTATATGTATTTATGTCATATATATAAACATCGCCCAGTCAAGAAATTGCAACTAATTTTTCTAGTTTAGATTGCGGTTTCTTAATCTTTATAATTCTTTCTGCTACAAAGGCTACAAACTTCTTTAGTATTCTAGTATATACCTATGACCTATAGGTATATACCTAAGACAGAATGTTACAAAAACTTTTTAATAGGAACATATTTAACCCATATAGGTACATGAAAGAACTCGAAATAATAAACTCAAATATTATTTTTTTTAAATTTTGTCTTCTTAGAGAGTACCTACTCGTTAGGTTAAGTTTGTTATGCTTTATTTAATTTTTCTTTATTATTTAAGTTTACAGGTAATAAGACAAACTGTCCAAAGCCTCATAGAAGATCTATTCTTTCAATTTCAGAGTTGGCACTGGAATATCCAGGGCAACAATGACAGAGAATCAAACAATAGCAATATTTCATTAAGTCGACTTGTATGCCATTCTACTGAAAAATTCATTTTATATTCCAAAAAGAACAGCTTCTCGGATCAACTGCCTCGGATTTTCAGTATGCCTGATATTAAAAAAATGGAAACAATGAAAAAAATCAGGAAAGTATGAAAGTTGACTTTATAGTATATTATTATTGTTTATTTCAAACGTATCCTCTAATAAAAATGTACGATAATAATGTGGGATCACTTAGTTGTCCGTCTGTCTGGCTGTCTTTCTGTCAAGACCCTTTTTTTCAAGAACGCATGGTGATATCAAGTTGAAATTAATATCAAACACTTAGGTCTATGGCCTCTTGGAACTGTAAATACATCAAACTTCTATGTCAACGCAATCAAAAAAATATGGCCATTTATTTTGCATATTTTGACATGCCGCAGACCTAGATTTATGAAATTTGGGAAGAAGCAAGGTCTTACAATACAAATAATATTTATGCGATCGCTGCGTCGCGTTCGACGTTCACAGACCTAATTTTTAAACAATTGTCATTTCAAGTTGTAATTTTAAAAGTATAGTAAAACTGTTAGCAGCTGGATTATCAAGAGCATCCCGAAAGACTGGGAAATTCACCATATATGTGACTCAGTCCACGTAGGTATTGGTATTCAACCCGCGGCCCTCGGGCCACATGTGACCCTTCTCGTGTAATGTTGCGGCCCTAAACTAGTTTTAACCTTCAAAGTCAGCAAAGAATATATAGAATTCTGGAAAATGGTCCCAGATGATGAAAACTATAAAAGGCTGTCTTTTTTTTTAAGCCTTTATGGTGCAACATATAACTGCGAGGCTTCATATTAAAAAAATAGATATGCAAAAAATAAATATCGGAACCGTCTCTCTGACTTCCACCTGGAAAATATCTTTAAAATCGCTTGTTCAAGAAAAGAGACTAATATCAGTGAATTGGTGAAAACCCGGCAACATCAAAAATCATACTTATTATTATTTGTTGCCACATCCAATATCTTTGTTTCACTTTGATTGAATACATGTTTTTTATGCTATGTAAATGTTTTTACTCAGTTCTCCGCACTTGCGGTCCTCTGAAAAATTAAATATTTTACATTTGGCACTTACTTATAAATAAAAGGTTAAAGATCGCTTAAGTAGAGCACTTCACACATCCTGTGCGTGGGTCCATGGGGTACATAGACTGATTTGTCTCTTTGCGCAACGTACTTACATACAACTTTCGCGATACCAACAACCCCTACCCATAACAGTATTATTTTTTATTTTAATAATCTTACATCTGATTTTATTTCAATTACAAAACAGCTAGGTATTCCCAATTATATTCTTAAGTAGGTTTTAAGTCTCTCTATCTTCTCGCTTTGGTTCTGTTTTTCAAAAGATAGAAGGTACAAGTACATAGACATATATCGTACCTACCTGAGCTTACATATAACAATATTATTTGTATCCGTTCCGTCAATTCCGATTGTAATAAAAATCCATAAAAATAATATCTGCTTCGGGCCCTTCATAAACTCAGATTTCAATCAGATTTAAAAATTATGTGACGTTAAATGGCTATTCGTGACCCGAGTGTCGTGATAACCCAGAGCGCAACGAACCTGTCTCAAATTTATAAGGCCCCATAAGGCCATGGTTCGAATCCGGGCGTGTACCAATGAGTTTTTCTGACTTAAGTACACAATATCACTGACACCGTGCTTCGGAGGGCACGTTAAGCAGTCGGTCCCGGACGCTGTCAATATAGATGGTGGTCGTTACAGTTCCCAACCCGCAGTGGAGCGGCGTGGTGGACTTAAGCTCCAAGCCCTCTCCTCACCCTGGAGGAGGCCTAAGCCCCTGCAGTGGGGTAAAAATGGGCTGATGATGATGATGATGAAATGGCTATGACATGTGAAATTATGTGGCTAAAATTATGTGACATGTACGAAACCTAAATGCCCAAGTCCGATTCGTCTTGTTTCCTGCTGAAGTAGAGTTTATATAACAAACGCTTTATAATTATTATTATACGTCATAATAAAAAAATAAAAAAATTTACCCACCTACTTGATCGTCAGTGGTGGCTAGTTTTCCAGGATCTGTAACGTAACTAAACCCAGTTCCAACGGGATGGTCGATTAAAAGTAGGTTGCGACCGTTCACCTGTAATTTTTAATTGCTACCATGACAATATTGTTTTCAACAACAATAACTCGATAATATATGTAGGTATAGATATTTTATTGTCACGTGTATATACTATATGTTATGGACGAAGTGATTAATTGGATATTCCGTATGATGCCCGTAAATTATAAAAAATTTCCAAATTGACCAGGCAAAATAATAAATATTGTTGAAAATATCACATTGCTCGAGCCAATATGCATATTGCTTTTGGTGTAGTGGGCAGTATAATTAAAACGCCTGTAAGAACACCTCTTCGTTTAAACAAATGTTTTTCAATTCAATTAATATTAAAAAAAAATGATATCTAACCTAACCTACTAATATCAAAATCGGTTCACTATTATCTTATTTTGGCCGAATTTGAAATTGATTTAATGGCTTCGTGGCTTAATAGCTCTCGCTCCCTCCCCGCTTTGCTCCTTGCATTGACATGAACGTTCTCCTAACCCAACCTACTAATTTAGAAATGGTATTAATTTACTTCATTAAGGACAAATGATCAAATGACCAACCAAATTATAACACTATAGACAAAAACCGTCATCTGAAATTCTTCATTTATTATTTTGCCCGATTTTACTGGTCATTATGAATTGGTGTTCAGGCATTATAAATACCGCTCCAATTCATTACTTGGTCCGTAACAAACATAAGCATTGCTCCGAAATACTACTAGAGATATGGTCGATTTAATAATAGAAAAAAAAATGTTCTACCCAAGTATGGTTCCTTGGTTTCATATCCATAGTAATGGGACCGATTTCTGCAAAGTTCCCTATTCCAGATGCAGCGAGTCCCGGTCCGCCTTGCACCCAAATGATCGTAGGTTTAAGCTCGCTACCCGCAGCAACGCCATCCGCGTAGTAAAACCAATAGAACATGAACGCTCCGGTTCGTACTTCGACATACCCCTGTTCGCTTTTCCACGATTTCGCTTTCAAAACCTCTAAATAAGGATTTTTATCTGTCATACATACAGAAAACTTATTAGTACGAGTATACCTTTTGTTATGTCGGAACGAATCATATTGTTTTGTAGCTGGTACAAAGAACATAGTTATTGTATAAATTAAGACAGCTTACCGCCAAAACTTTTGGGAAAAAAACACAATGCCGGTAAGCACAACAATAAAAAATACATGGCTGACAGCCTTCACGTCCACACGCAACTATCAACTCGTTAAAGTGATCAGTTTTTGCGAAGTATTACCACCATGATATCATCTATGCTGCCCTCAATTAAGAGGATTAATAAGACAATGTCGCAAAAACACAGGCACGTGAGCGGGACTCGGTTTGAAGTGCGCCGGTCGTGTCTCGTCATTAGCGAAATTACAGAACACCATTTGCTGTATTCATTCAACTCGGTTGATAGCTACAGAAATGTAATTACGAAATATGTTTAATTGAATTGCTTGTAACGTATAAAATATATTCGTACGCATCAAAAGTTAGCTATTCAGTATCGACCGCACGAAAGGCCAAGGTTAAACGAGTAAACTCATAACGGCACATAACAATTAGAATTTACAGTGTTCAATCTAGAACGATATAAGTAAAAGTTCTTAACGAATTATAAATGTTTTATTTCAAAAATAAATTGACAATTGAACCAAAAACGCTATCGTTGTTGTTGACACGTCTGTGCCTGGGTCGCCTTGTTGGTGTGGAGTATCTTGGGGGTTCCGTGGAGAACGGGGCATTTGGGCGACGACGTGGGGGTCTAGTGGGGTAGTTTTGAGAACCGTCGTTGGATGCGAGCGGCGGACGAGTCGGCCGTATCGAAACACCCACAACATCTCCTAACAGCCCGCCGACCAACCCCGGCCGATATGTCATCGGTGAACCAAAGTTGTCTTCGTGCACTGGTTTTACAGCGTCTGTAACACAATGTACAATAATTGATTGCAGATATTAATTATCTAGCTTTTACCCCCGGTTACGACCGCATAGACACATTTCGGACGTGGACTTTCCTATAATTATTTTTTCTCATACAATATGTTTCCGTTTGCCGTATTTCTTCTACTTCACTTGAGTTTTACTCCCACACTACTATCCCATCTCAATTCGATGGTTTGCTCATTATTTTTTTTTTTGTTGCAAACTTTTATTGCTTTCTGTGCAAATAAATAACGCATTAAGCCTACAAGCCTACCATTATTGCTCCAATTCTGTATCGCATGGTACGTTCGATCGGAATAAATAACCTAAGTAGAGATAGTCTTTGGTTTTACGGCCGCTTAGCCTAGTGGGTAGCGACCTTGCTTACGAAGCTGGAGTTCCCGGGTTCAAATTTCAGGTCGGGTCAGTATCTATATGATGAATATTGATACTGGTACCGGGTCTTGGTTGTTATATGTATGTGGTGTTTTCGTTTGGTACCCAAAACACAAGCTAACGCTTAGTTTGGGGCCTAGACGTTGTTGTGTTGTAGGTATATATTATTATTATTTGTCTTCGACTAACTCCGTGCCAAAAATCACATCGTTTCATGAACAAACAATTAAACACAATTTTACATTTATACAAGATTAGTTTGTTATCAATTTCGTTAAGTATTTGAAGGCATATAAAACTATATTATTCTTTTATGCCAATTTATTTGCAAAACACAATATATAAACAGCTTTATACGACTACATTTTTGTGGTTCTCGAGGGTTCTTGAGCCACTTCTGTGGCTCTTTCATCCAATTGACAAAAAAAAAGAAAAGAATTATTTTTTAATTAATAATTATACCTATACATTCTACTTTGTGAAGCAAATATGTTTTGTTAGCTAAATCGATTAATAGTATACATACAAGTACATACAATTCAATGTCACTCTGTTTATGATCATTGGAATCATTTTAAATTCGAGACAAAATACTCCGTTTCCTTAAGGTCACACGCACTCGCGAATTTCGCAAATTGTTCCGGAAGTACGCAAATATTTATAGCCTTTTTTATATTAATTTTAAAGCATGTTACTTAACCAAAATAATTCATTAGTCCTTAACGGGCATAAATATTTTTATTGAACTAGGTACTTAACTTTTTTTTTAGGTGAGTATAAGTCTAAAATTTTAACATAAATAGGTACTCAATGGTAAACTTTAACTTTGGGGAGTTTCGTATGACCCCACCGATGCGCTACTCTAAACTTAGTGGACAATTTCTACTACGAATGGTAAGGCAACATGGCGACCATAAGTTAGATGTCAATGGGTAACTACGTCCTTATTCAACAGAAAATATAAGAAATTATTTGGAGGCGGAATAACAGAGATACAAAAAGAAAACAGGTAAAATTAATGCAACGCACAGATTATTGTAACGTCACGACATTTTTTTTAATGCAGCGGTCGACGATCATACAAACAAGTGCAACACGTAGAACATCGAAGCTACAATAGTACTGACGTCCTCAGCTATAAGTTTCTAACAATCGATTATGCCCACAGAATCATGCCTTGAAAATTCATATACTCAAAGATTGTCTATATTTTCATAAAAAAAATATTCAAATGTAATAATGGCAAAATTTTTGGTCATTATCCATTGCATCCGCGGTAAAATCAAAAATCTTATCTAAGCATGTTGCATTGGCAGAATAAAAAAATAGATGCCATAATTCATTTCTGAGATATTTTATAGGATAAAAGACTGTTACTTAAATGTTCAACAAAATCGGGGTGGGGCAGGTCAAACTCAGCTAACCCAACTCCTCACTGTGTAAAAGTAAAATTAATTAATAACCTGAAGGCTGGAGGTTCAAGGGCGGACGGTATGGATTATTCGCGAATACGCCTCCAGAGTTATATGGCGGCCTGGTAGGGGGCGGCAGAGGGCGAGGTGGTCGCGTCTGCTGTTGCTCCGGATAGAATGGCGGTCGCTGTGGACTTCCACTGTTAAAAAACCAACCGAAGAACCTTCGTTCGCTATCATCTCTTTTCCTTTGACTCGTCTGTGAATTTACTGGAAAAAAATTTACTACCTAGTTTATTTGTAATATAAACATTACGTTATATAAGTAGGTATTTCTGAAAATTTTTGTGAAAAGCAAACAGACCAATTTAATCTGATAGGAATTTTCAGGGAAGCGTTAGAACGACCGAACCTTCAAATACAAACGGCACATTAAATAACGCAAGAATGTATCTGATAAAAAGCGAATTTACACCCATAGGGTTTTAACATGTCACATAGGACCCGGTGTACCAATGATATTTTTATCATTATATGGCGAAATTAAAAAAGAAAGGTTTATCAATCAAACTATGAATTCGATAAGAAAATACTCATACGTGTAAATTATTGTACCACTATCCATAATTGGACGACCACCGACTCCGTCTGCGTGCGACTTTATTCAGTCGTAAAAGTTTGATGAGGCAGTATAACTCATGAATCAGTCAATTTACGTATAATATTGCGAAGCCTTATTTATTTTATTATGTAACTTAATATATTTAGTAGCTTTAGTTGTTGGCCTGTTTTTTTAATTTTACTTATTATTTAATATAAAATCGGTTGTTTGTTTAAGATACTTGAATTGAAAAAGATCTCATTCGTGCGTGAATATTCTTTTATAGAATTTCATTCAATATATGTATAATGACACAACATTGCAACAGAGCAAGCGAAATGCATCCTATTTTACGTAGGAATAGTGGAATAGGCGAATGGGCTAAGAAAGACAATTTTCCGCAGGAAAACGTCTCATTTCCACAAAAAAAAAAAACAATACAGGACACTAAAGTTAATGCGGTTGCAATCACTACCTATTCTATAAAATATAAATGAGCAAACGGATGCATCCTTATTTTACAGAAAGCATCCTTGAAAAGATAGACAAATACGAACATCGGCAACTTGAAAATCTCTAATTGTTTATTGGAAAAAAACGGAAAATGTGTGAGTAAAAATCTATATGAAAATTCAGAATTATAATACATTCACAAATCCACGCAGTGCCGTTAGTTAGGTACTTATTATTTATTGATATCACTCACGTGAACTCAGATCGTTCTCATCGTAATCTTCTATTTCGCCGCAGTCCTGGGGATCGTCAGCCTGAGGTCTCTCTTGCAGATTCCCACCCGCACTTTCGTAGCCATCGTCAAACAATTGGTAAAAGTAGCCAAATGTACGGCCCTGGCTGTTAACTCGGCGGTGTGGTGCAATTTTGTTTGTGGGACATCGTACTGGACGCGTGAACAGCGCTCCCACACTCAACGCAAATGACACTAACTGTGAATAGAATTAATAGGTAGTAAACCCTTTTTTAATTGTAATACGTTTATTCATCATCAGGATTTCATGCTTCAACTGGAGTACAACTTTTCTTCTACATTTGAGTCAAGGAGTTTTATTTGTTTGTCTTAATTTTTTTTTTATAATTTTAAAGATCATTTGTCAATGCGCCAATGACGGTTATCGAACCCACTACTTTTGTGTCAAAGGCGGCATTCTCAGCTACTCAGCACCACGGCAAACTCTTTCATAGAAACGTACTTTTTATTGAAGATGAACACAGGTAAAACTTTTTATAAATCCACTTATTTATTTATAATCGCACCTGCCATTAGAAAACAGTAACGTGACGCTTGTACCTTAGATAGCACAATAATCAAGATGAGATGTCTCATAAGTATTTTGAAACGACCGAATACTTGAGCAAAATGACGGGCTGATAAATTAAATAGACCACACGTCCATTATCATTGTTTTAAACAAACATTTTATGTTAAATTACATATGAAGTGTGATTTCAGAATCTTTATTTTATATTCGACCTAGCGACCCGCCCCGGTTTCGCACGGGTAGTAGAGTTTTCTATCTTAGTGTCCTATTTGTTGCGTCGAACAGGTGGATTGGATTTAATTAGATTGAAATGTAACTTAAATTCATCCTACTTCCAATTTTATAAATATTTGAAAAAGTAAAGAATAAATATATAAAAACAAACTAAATTATTTCTTTATACTTATAAAATACAACATTGATAATTTCTGTCTAACCACACGTGTCGCATCGGTATTGGGACCACGACGCTAAGCGCGGTGCCCAGGCTCGGCCATTTTTCGCATTAATTCCTAAGATATTAATTTAAATTGTATGGTGTAAAGGGCAATCATAATCTGCATGAAATGCTGAAGATAAATAACGTATTTAATTTGAAAAGGATTAATACTGTATCCGTATAAATTGCTTTCCAATTACCTCATCATATGAAACCTTTTGTTTAAACATAAAAGTAGGTATAGTTAGCTATCCATAAAAGATAGACATATGCCATTGCGGTTTTTCTTTAGTTCTATAAAAGAAAAACCAATTCCTCCATATAATATTTTGTTATATCTCAAAGGGATTAGGCAGCGTATTCGATGAAAGCTCTCAGAATGCTTGATTTTTTTTCCGACTTCAACAATAAATGTCATATTTCAACTAATTTCCACAAAACATTAATAAATTATACACGTAAACCTTCCTCTTGAATGCCAACCCGTTCGGTATTGTTTGAGTTTATTTCGTTCAGACAGACAGACAGACAGACGCGGCGGGGACTTTATTTTATAATATGTAGTGACACGAATTTCATGTGTGAATCACACGAAATTCTAATACCTAATTCAAAACCTCAACTTGTGCATAGTATTTGGCCTATGTGGTATATTTTTTTGCACACTTTTTTGTTGTCACAACGTAGTATCTCTATGAACATCCATGGCTTGTACATAATATTGAACTGTACTGTACCCACCTGATTATAGTTATCTTGTTAACTGTTTGTGTTTTTGTTTGAAATGTTATAACTAAATAAATAATAACTGAATCTATTTAGATAAAACTTTATACCTTTTAAATCAGTGATATTTAATTAAATGAAACTATGATTCAACATTATAGAGTAGGTATGTTTAATCTTTACTGACCGATTGGCTGAGTGGTGAGAGACCCCAATTCAAAAAAATTCTAAATTCAAAAAGTTTTTATTCAATATAAGAATTTTGCACACACTTATTGAAAGTCGTAAAAATTGATTAGGTACCGGTTCAAAAACTAGGAGGAGAAGAACCGGCAAGAAACTCCTCTCTGTTTATTTTATTTAAATATATGTCTTTCTTAATTGTTTTTTTTTTAATTTAAAGTCTTACAACTATTACAATGATGTCCATGCGCACTTATCATTTAAATACTCGCTAATACAATAGTAAGCTTTTTTCATGAGTTGGACTTTAACTCGCTTTATAAATTGATTAGAATTCAAGTCTAACATTTCTTTTGGAATTTTATTATAAAAACGGATACAATTTCCCATGAAAGAATTATTAACCTTTGAGAGCCTGAACCTGGGAATTGATAACAAATGCTTATGTCTTGTATTTAAGTTGTGGCCATCACCCACCCTAGAGAAAGCATTTATGTTTTTATGTACATAAATTATATTTTCATAAATATACTGACAAGGGACTGTCAAAATATTACCTTCTCTAAAATAAGCCTTTACACTATCTCTAAATTTGTGGAGGCAAGGGGCGTGGGTTTGATCCCCGCTCGGGACAAATATTTGTGTGCATGACATGCATGTCTATTTGTTCCGTGTCTGTGTGTAAAAGTATTTATATATGTATAAATACACCATACTTATATATAAAGAATATATAAGTATGGTGGTATATCAGTTGTCTACTACCCCATAATACAAGCATAATACTTGCTTACTTTGGGACTAGATGCCGCTGTGTGGTAGGTCCCGGATATTATTAATATTAATAATCATACTACTATTTTAGATAAAGACATAAAAAAAAGAAAATTTATATGGAGCAAAATTTCACGAAAGGGGTGAGATAGGTAAGAAATTAAATTCTACTTCACATTGAATGGGTCAAAACATCAAGTGGCGTATGTTTAGTCTGTGGCGTATATTTTTCGCTCATAGTTGAAATGGAAATGAAAGTGTACTTACAAACAAAAAAATTAAATACTGCCCGTTACGACATAAATCCATCATCGCTTTCTTCGTATCGTATCTTCTTATTTAAAAAAAAAAAACACTAATTTTACGTTCTATCGAGTCCTGCTTACAACTGATTCTGAGATGTGCATTCGTAACCACGATGTTGGAAACTCCCACATAATGCCATTATACGTGAACCTTGGGCAATGACCACGCCTTATATGTGAGAAAAACATTCTAAACGATTACAATGAAAAGATTTCGGTCACTTTCAACCAATGCTTTCAACCGACTTTTGACTAATAATAAAAACAGAAAGGAAAAGGAGCAAACTTATATTGTAAATAAATATATAATACGTACCTAGCTATAGTTTTATTGTATTACTATCGACCGCCCACGGCTTCGTTCGTATAGTTTTCATAATTTTTACAATTCCGAAAATTTACAAAGGAAACCTAAATATTTCCGGAATTAAAAGAATAACTGTTACAGCCGTTTTGGAGATTAGCCCGGACAAACAGACAGACAGATAAAAAGTGACCCATGTCGTCAGTCAGTCCTGAATACCTCCTTTTCATGTCTACGAAGTATCATTAAAAATCGGTTCAGCCGTTTTAGAGATTAGCCCGAACAGACAGACAATACGATTTTATATGTATTGATAGGTAGGTATATACAGTAGGATCATACTTGCAGTACCGGACCAGAAAGTATCCCGCAATGTTTTAGCAGCCGTGCTCGAGCGGCCTACCCGGCAATAAATATTGCACATCGGCAATAATCGCATTTCCGAATACAAACGAATGCCAATATCCGTGTCCATCAATTATTAGATTTATCTTTTATCAGAATTTGAATTAAGAACTAAATACTTTATTGTTGTTTAGTGTGCAATAGAGATAACGCTCTAGGACGCCGAAATAAGCCGGATGTCTCTTTTCAAATTTCGATGTGCAATATTTACCGCCGGGTACTGTAATTTGTACATTAGTTAGGTATATATTATTTTATGGTTACAAGATTGTATATTATATTTTCGAATTGTTTTTAGTATTTGGTAAGTAGGTACCTACTACTATTAATGTCCAAAAAATATCAGTATAATAGACAGGTATTTTTAAATTATATTTATTTTTCTTGATTAGGTCCACAGAAAAAAAGATTTGCTTTGAACCAATAGAGTTTACTTGAGCCAAGATATTTAGCGTTTCCTGTATAGGTAAGGAAAACTGTAAAATTCACACAGTAATTTTCACTCAAGCTATAATGGTTCTTACATTCAAGGCAAATCATTAATTTCAATCAATGAACTTTCGTGTTTGTCTGAAGAGATATTTCGTTTTTGTTACAATAATGTCTTTTTAGCTAAGAACTATAAAAACTTGAGCGAAATACGTTGCCTATATTGAATCAAATTTGTGATATCTTTAAACAGGTGAGTTCGAAAACCTACACAGTCTGATCATCATCAGAAATCTGGGCCCATAGGCCCGTACTACAGTAATCTGTCTGCTGCTCTAACTGATGCTCAGCCAGAGGCCAGAGCGAGCAAAGCAGACTACCACGGGCATCCACTACCTATACCTACCTACCTACCCACCTATGCAATGTTGGCTGACGTCACTGTCTTATCAGCCGACTTGCCCGGCCGAGACCTTTAAGTCTTGTTACAACTCATTCCGTCTACAGACCCATTCTTTTATAGCATCTGACAAGGTACTTCAGCGTTGTAAAATGACCGAAACGCCATCATATACTTAAAACTAATCTCCCTCATTACGCAAAACAAGAAAACGCATAAGTACCTCGCTTTCTTCTACAAAAAAATCCACCGTCTTCTGTAAAAAGTTGGAAGAATTCCGTACTAGTAATTGTTATTATTTATGGCAAGAATGTATGTATTGTTTCTCAATTGAAATTTCTTGATATTTGGAACAAATTAACTTTATTAGACTAAATAAGCGACGTCGAGAATTTTAATTACTTCAACGAATATGCTTATAAATCTTAATTTAAGTAACATCTTTTCAATTAAGAAATTTATGTTCTGGTTTAAATATTTGACTACAAGTTTTTTTTCGCTCTTGAACTGAAATTGCCTTTTTCCTGTGTACATATTTTTCAATTAAATAAGTACCTACTACCATCCATAATACGGCCGTCGCCATTATGTAATATGTCCATTGGTTGAATAATTTTCCCACATTATTGATATCTACCAGCCTGTACCAATTCTCAGATATCTATCTACTTACTGAAACTTTCTGGATTCCCATAAATGAAAAACTATAAGTAAAATATCAGGTCTTATTTATAGGAATCCAGAAAGTATATGCCGCCATAATTGACCCATTTATGTATTCGGTGGAACCATTGTAAAAAAGCAGTTAGACCAATTTCTTTAGGGCCTCTTCAATAGCTTCATGGAATGCATTCGCCGCCGATTCAGTGCTCGTAAAAGTATGCCTCTAAGTTTATCTTTAATTTTCGGGAACGAAAAGAAGTCGCATGGTGCGAGGTTTGAACTATATGGCGAATGCGTCATCAGTTTTACATTTGAACCCTTCAAATACGCTTCTGTTACCTAAGCAATATGTGAGGACGCATTATTGTGGTGAAGGACGACTTTGCCTCTGGGCACGCACGTGTTGACATACCAATCTGCAGTTACTGTTCTTTTGACAGTGACAAGTGACACTGTTGTGTAATGTCCTAATTTGCCGAAAAAAGAAGCAACCCATTTTCTTGCCAACAACGGTTCGAATTTTCTTAACTTTCCTTGGCAAATCTTCAAAAGGGAAAGACCCATTCTGCCGATTGACTTTTCCTCACCGGTTCAAAACAGTACACCCAGGTTTCATTACCTGTCACGATATTATAGACAGCCAATGATTGCCCTCCTTTAAACTTTGCTATCATTTTGCGACACCACTCTAGAAGCAGTCGTTTCTGGTCTTCCGTCAAATCATGCGGTATCCGTCGAGTGTAAAGCTTCCGTACCTTCAGATGCACATGTTACATCTTTTGCACTTGTCTCATTCCTATGCCTAAAATAGGTAGTACAGCTGACATGTAATTTTTTTATCAGTTTCAACGAATTGACGTACGCTATCTATCAATATTAAATTCGGTAACCACAGTCGCTGGTCGCCCTTCACGTGCATTGTCATGAAAATAATTACGTCCACATCTAAAATCACTGAATCACGTATACACAGAGCTACGAGAAGGAGCTTTATTACCAAATGCCGATTGAAGTCTCTGGCAACTCTCTAACTGACTTAAGCCGCAGCGAAAATCATAAAAAATTATAGCGCGAAAATTTTCTCTACTTAAGTTCATTGCAATTTCGACATACAATTTTCATTTTCAAACCCAAACACCACAATCAAGAAACAAATGACTATCTCGCAATTTAAAAAGCAACGTGTTCCCAGAGAGTTCCATTTTCAAATTTCATAAATGGCTTTCTATTTTTTTAATTGTAAGTTGCCAGTTCCAGGAACTTTTAGTATGCCCCACGTAGTAGATAGTTTTACCATTATCAGATACAGAAAAAGATGTTAAAGAACAATGGTAAATCAAGTTTTAAGCCACAGAGCACTTTTATTAATAACTTTGTGAAAAAAAAACTGTAGCTACACTAATTCACATGCCTGTTTACCATACTGTGACTCATTTATCTCTAGGTAGGTAATCATATGTAAACTATCTATTTCGTGACAAGAAATAACTTTTACGCAACTATAACCAGAATCAAACAATCGAGGTTACATTGCAAAATGTTACATCAGCTTAAGATGTTTTCCATAATAGAAAGACCAGTATCCTTTTATGCTCATTTCTACTCAATTAATTCCGAAAACCGTCAATAGCTAGTCCGATTTGTTTATTGAGATATCCTTAGTAGGTAGGTATGGTTCGCCTCAAACTTTATGGCGGATCGGACTACAACGCTATAAGCGTGCTTGCGCAGGTACAGTCATATACCCCTCGCTCCACTGCGTCCCGCTACACCTAAAACTGGTTACTGCGACACGACTTGTGCGCATGTTCACATGCGCTATAAACTTTGATTGGAACTGTATCTCGTTCATATTAAGGATAGCAACCGCCTGCGGTTTCGCCTGCGTGAACTACAATATGTTTGTACCTAGGTAGGTATATATCAAAATGAAACTGAATCACTTCTTAAGAGCAGATCCATTTTTTTCATCCTCTCTTATACTATTCATGACTTTCTTCTGCGTTCTTCGTTTGTTATTTCAAAGCTGAAGTGAGATTGGTTTGTGATTTCAAATCACAGACAGACTTTTCTGTTTTATTAATAAGTACCTAAGTATAGATTAGATGAATAGTTCCCCGATAGATTACTTTAGATATACCTATTATATTATGACACAAATTAGCCTGGATTACTTACCAAAAAGTTTTCTAATTAGCTAGACATATAAAAATTTGTTTTATAGGTTTTTGTGAGGTGCTAATAAATATATGAACATAAGAACGCCCACGACTTCGGTCGCATGGTTTTTCAAGTTTTTCAACACAGGAATCCTAAATATTTCCGAAATATAAAGTTGCCTGTAGTATTCTCGAAAAAGTCTTACCTGCCAGTAAAAGTTCCGTCTAAATTGGTTTGGCGTTTCGGAGATTAGCCCGGACAAACAGACAGACAAAATTCAAAAAATGCGTGTAACGTGCAAATATTAGGTCTTTACGTATGAAGTTGCCGTTTTGTATGAAATAACTGAAAGTATTTTTTTTTTCAAACATCTACATTTCTGTTATTCAAAGTAATCAACCGTGCAATCGATGCATATTTGCCAACGCAGTGGTAATTTATTGATGTCCTTCTTGTAAAAATCAACTGGACGGAAGGCAACAAACTCTTCAATGGCATTTTGTACTGTCTCTCGGGAACTGAATTTTTTTCCCATTAAAAAGTTGTCCAAATTTTGAAAAAAGTAATAGTTGGTAGGTGCAACGTCTGGTGAGTTGGCGGATGAGGGAGAACTTCGAACCTCAACTCTAGCAGCTTGGAGACTGTTTGTTGTGCAGTATGGAGTCGCGCGTTGTCGTGAAGGAGCAGCGGAGACGACAGATTGACCAAAGCTGGTCACAGACGTGCGAGCTTCTTCATCATTGTCTTTAGTTCTTCACTGTACACATCTGCAATAATGCTCATGCCATTTTGTAAAAAGCTGTGATGAATCACACCGGCACTAGACCACCAAATAGTAACCATCACCTTTTAGGGGTTATTTTTCGTTTAACACATTGCTTTGGTGCTGAACCAGGATCTAACCAACTTGCTGTGCGCTTTCGATTGTCGAACAGAATGCATTTTTCATCATAGGTAACAATCCGGTTCAAAATTTCTTCATTTCTGTGTCTGTTGAGCAATGCGAGGCAGGTCTCGACGCGTACGTTGCGCTGGCGATCGTTAAGTTCGTGGGGTAACCATCTATCGAGTTTTTTTATTTTGCCAATTTGTCGCTAATGGTCCAATATTGTTTTGATGCTAACATCAAAAGCTGCTGCTAGTTCAGCGTAGTTTGAGTATCATCAGCTTCCACAATCGCCTTCAATTCATCATTGTTGACCAAAGTGTCCGGACGACCACTAGGTTCATTATTCAAGTCATTATTTCCAGAACGAAAGTGGGCAAACCAATAACGGGTTGTACGTTCGTTTGTTAAGTTCTCTCCGTAAACGTTGTTGATGTTACGTGCCGTTTGTGCCGCATTAGTGCCACGACGGAACTCATATTCCATAATTACACGAATTTTTAAAGTGTCCATTATGACGAAAAACGTTCAAATGTAATGAAAATACAACACTAATCAATAAACAAAAGACTGACTTTGTAAAAAGAAGGCCAATACTGAAGAACGGCAACTTCATTGGTTAAGACCATAGTTAATACCTAATAGGTATTATAAATGCTCATCAGAAATAAAAAAAAAACATCTTTATTTCTAAATCACAGACAGACATTTCAATTTCAAACATTTCTTTTTTAATTATAGTTTTATACTAGAAAGAAATTTATAAATCTACGTCTAACAAAAACTGTGCAATTTCTGTGTGTCTGTCTGTGGACGCGTAACTCCCAAACGAATGAACCGATTTCTATTCAGTATTCTTTGTTTGAAAGGTAGGTAATATATATAAGATGACCTGGGGCAATTCTGACAAGATTTTCAATGATATTGACAAGGAGTTTCTATTTCGGTCAATTACTAAATACCTATCCATTTTTCTATCAACTTTATATTACTTCTGTTTATTTTGGAAAGGAACATGTGCTTTGTATCAATCAATCCCTGAAATATCGTTGGGTTCCATAAATACAAGTAGGTATAAAAAAAATATATTTATTAATTTCTGCTACAAGAGGAATCCCGAAATATGCTGGTGTGATTCCGAATAACATTAACAATATTCACAAAGGAGTTCTATTACATCTTAACTTAAAGTTCACATTTCTTTTTCAAATACAAATACAATTACCCCTTTTACTAAAACTGTTGCATTCCTTCAGAGAATAGCTAAGTACGCTTTCCGCTCTCGAATCGGAATTACCCCGTAAAAAAATGAATATTTAATATATTTTTTATACGGGGATGCTGCATGCGTCCAGTAACTGATAGCTATTATATTATACAAATATATTATACAAATGTCGCCGCGGTTGGTACAACTTTCAAAAATTCGGAATATACATGGAATATACCCAACTTTGGAATTCCGAAGTAGTCCGTATAGTTCTACTGTTCAGTTCTACTAGTAGGACTAAACGTAAAAAAACAGTTCTTTTAGTCGTACTAATTTCTGTACTATATATAAGAGAACTAAATGGACATAAAGTCCTACTGTTTGCAGAGTACGAATATTTATTAGATTACATTAAATACAGTATTGAACTTATTTTTAATTGCAAGTAAATCTAAGAACTAATTAACAATATTTACAATATTTACAGCATAAAAATATCCAAGAGCCACCACATATATATGGAAAGAGCAGTTAGTTTAACTCTTAACTAAACAAATACGAATACAAACTTAATAAATACGACTTATTTCTAAGATCCTAAAAACAGTGAAGTCGATAATTGGCATTTAATCAGCATCATTTGCTGTTACGAAATACTTATATTTAATAATAAGTTAGAAATAAGTAATTCCAAATTATAAGTTCCGTTTAGATTTGCCTTTAATAATTCTGAATTGTCAGAGACATGTATGTTAAGTAGTCATTCATTTTCCTTTATTAATAACTATCAGTAGAACTGAATGGTAGAACTATACGGACTGCTTAATTTTTGTGTCCGTTCATTTCTACTAGAAGGTCAGCGGATAAATAAATCCGTTCTGTCCTAATAGTAGAAATAAACGGATTTTTTTCCCCGTGTATTCCTACTAATAGAACTTAACGGTAGAACTATAGACTACTTCGGAATTCGCCCAGGTCACCTTAATCGAAAGTGTTTTAAGGTATGATTCGAGAACTGTTCAGCTGTTTGAAATACATCAGCTCTTTTGTAGTTTATGAAGGGATATAAACGATTTCCAAAGGTCTGATCGATTCGTTTGGTATGCTGTTACTTCAACGATATTGCAAAAACATTGCGACCTTGATCTGATGCTGCAGCATCACCTTGTAGCTGGAGGATACCCAACTCCTCGCCAACTTACAGCAGAGTTATCGTATTTAAGCTTATTGGAATGGTCTCAGTGAATAAGTTAAATATGGACGGTGATCAAGGTCAGATGACAGACAAGGCAAGACAAGGTCAAGCAGTAGGTACCTATAGAAAAATGAGGATAAATTAATGAGGGATTCTAAGCTAACTCATTCAATTCAATTCGAGTCGACTACAGACTATCGATTTCAGTTGGTCAAAAATGTGTCCTATGCTTATAATTGACAACTTCTATTTATTTGTTCAAGCTTTTATTCTTATAAGGAGAATTTTGATATATAAACTTCGCTACGCGATTATTTCTTAAATAGTAGGTAGCTGTTTCGATCAACGTTGGTGCTTTACATTCAAGGTAAATGTTAACCATTTTAAAACCTACCTAGTTTTTTGTCACCATTTTACTTCCAAGTTTAACTTAACCTCGAATCTTGGCACAATTTTTCTTTCGATAAGTGCTTACTCTTAATTTACATTTTATACACAATCATTAGACAAAAAATATAGTTTGTTTTCATTTTATTTAGATGCCCCGACGCGGCTGTATTTCTGTATATGGAAAGCTGGATGTAAATCGAATTGACCATTCTCTTTTGTCTGTCTGTTGTGTTTTATTTCGAAAAAATAGACAATTTTAAAAATCTGATTTCAAAAAAAAATGTTAGTCGATACGTAGCATGGAACTATTACTACATAGGTAGGTAGGTACTTATTAGTTCCAAGATACGTGCATATATTGAAAAATATATTGTGACGTCACCGCGTGGAATTATGAGTTTAGCTATTGTCAATGTCGGTCTCAGAACGGTCTCAGAACATGCTCAGAACTGCTCAGAACCACCTCAGAACTATTTTTATAAATAATTTCCTTTTTTTTAGACCTGGGATCTAGCCTTTTTTTTTAAAGATTTTGAGCTGGGGCTGATTCTCAAACCACTTGACTTTATGTCTCATGAGACCTTGTCGATGAAATTCAATATTTTTTTAGCGAAAGCGTTATTCTGTATTCTCAAAAGCCATATAAAACATTACAATTTTCGAAAATCACATGAGACATACCAACTTTCATAATCCAAAATTACGTTTTGACTAGAAACAAAATATGTTTCATCAAATTGTCTCATGAGTTAAAAGCCAAGCTGTGCGAGTGAGAATTACTCCCCTGTGCTGTCAAATCAATGTCATTGTCAATAATCAGTCTGAATCAGTCAACAACGAACACAGCTAACGAATGGCTGAAATAAAATCATGCATGCAATACAAGAAGAATGTTCTATAATATTGATTTTGTAAGAATAAAATTGCAAATCTATGAGTAGAAATGGCTAAGCAACGGGGAATAGTTTATTTAGGTTACGAAGATGAAACTATTTCTGACAAAAATCAGACTATATTGGACTTTACAGTTAATAAAATAGGTGGCCGTCCAGTAAGTATCTTTCATCTTTAAATTGGTTTAAATATAATTAATTTTAAGAACGGTTATACGTAGTTTCGTATTTATTTCTTCTTATTTAATCAGTGCTTATTTATGGTACGGTTTTTCAAAACTACCACCTTAAGAGTATTAATAATAAGAAAGAGGGGGGCGAGTTGACCAGATTAAACCAACTTTTAGAATTTTTAGTAATACGAAAAAACGAAATTAAGAATGAGTAAGTAATACATACCTGATATGACATTTTTGTAAGCCTTAAAACTCAAAACACTCGAAACTAGTGCTTGAAACTTAGTGCTTGAAACTAATACTTAATGGCCAGCCACTCTTCTAGTAAGTCCCAACTATTTAGGATTGGTACATAAAAGAATGTTTAAAAGAAATTCAGTCAAGGTAGGTTGCTTTTTCACCATTTCTCAATCAATAGGTAGGTTAGATTAGTTCGAAAAAAAAATGCAATAAAACCGAATATTTGGAAACTTTGACTACTGATCCAATAATTGATGGTTCCGACGTACCTACTAGGAACATAAAAAACGCCATGCAAATCAAATTTTCACTTGTTACTAAAGTTAGGTTAAAAAATTCTTAACATATTTACTGTTTTCAATTTATTTTAATGTTGAAATCTATTCCCACTTTCAAAAGTCAACCCTTTTATTACGTCAATGCAATGACCAAATTTATGTCAGTGGTCATGGATATGTATTTTTAATTTTTATATTTTTCGCATTTCCGCATTTCTAAAATATCTGAAAGTTGGTTTTGTGTCCTCGTCCCCTCAATCCCCTAAATAATTTTTAATACTTCTAGGGTGGTAGTCTTGGAAAAATCAATACTTCTTAAGTGGTCGTTTTTAAAAATTAATATTGGTGGACAATCTATCTATCTTTAGCAAATATTAAATTTATAGAGAAACCAGATTCTCTGTAGAAATGTCGATCCCGTTAAGCTCTTGCTGTATGGTTAACCAATGCAGCTCCTATCTTGCTAAAACTTTTTTCTATCCTGTTCCTTCAGTTAAAATATGGTAAACTCACTTAGATCCTTGTAGTAACACTTGTTTCCTGCATTTTATGCTTCGGTCTTCTAAAACCATTTTATGGATTTTATCAATGATTTCTATAGTGGTGGACGTCCTCATACGTTTTTAAGTTAATTGCAACAGTTTTATGATTATTTTTTTTGTTTACAGGACTGGCCTCCAATAGGAAACATACACTTTTCTACAAAATGTCCATTATGTGGACTTCACAGATTGTTGGTTATACAGTGTTATGCTCCTTTGAAAACCACAAGTTATCATAGAAATATCTATGTTTTTGCATGCATAAGCCCTAATTGCTGGATTCAATCAGAGAGGTACTTACCTAATAAATTATATTTTATAAATATCTACTGCACACTAAACATCAACCGTTTAAGGTTTGTCATCCCTGCAATAGTCGATAAAGTCCTTTTAAGTGATTCGTATTACGCTGAGGCTTCTATAATACCTACCAAATACCTACTTAACATTTTGTTTCATTTCATTCAAATTGTGGATGTAGTATTAGTAAAGATTGATGCCGAACAATTTGAATCAATGAACAGGTTTTGGTAGGTATTGATGATCAACATCACCAATCAAGATATTATTGTTTATCATAGCAACCCAAATGAGGCCAAACGATTACATTGTAACATATCCTAAGAAAAACGGATTCTTCTCAAAACATTTATCTTTTCAATAATAATGCTATGGGTGTAAAGTATAGCTTGTATTTCACATTGTTTGGTCATTAGCCCACATCCAGCTAACTATTATATCTGACAAATTGATGTTTCTGTATAATCTTTTGTTATCAAATCGTCAAATGAATTAAGAGATCACAACGATTCAAACTAGAACTCTAGGCTCTGGTTAGAACTAGAAGGCAAGGCTCTGGTCTTGACTGACGAACGAGCCTTAGCCGCAAAGCTTTTTCGGTGACTGTCCGTATTTGCTAAATTTAAGCACTTGGAAGTTTTAAATTCAAGTTTTCATATTAGACACAATGAGCAATATAGCAGTAGGAGTAAACATAGCAGGTAGTACAGCAGAAATATGCAGATTGCAAACAACGTTGCTTAAATTGAAATTTAAAAATAAGCATTGTACTCACAGTGATTAGACACAATAAAATTCATGGTCATAATTGACTCGCAATGAAATCTTAGATATTTTTTAGATACTATCGAACTTACACTAATCGACTATATACAAAATATATTTTAGCTAGTATTATAGAATAAAATGAATTTAAGTGAATCACAATGTCATCAATCATCATCAATTTCATCAATTTCGCACAATGCTTCTAATCCTTGATGAGAAGTATGTACAGGATCCACCAAAGAAATTAATATCAGCACATTCATTGTTTACTAAATTTGCTATTATGTTCGTTGATTCATAGCATATATAGCTTTTAGTTGATTCTAGTTATATCTACCAACCTCTTTAATCTCAGGTTCAGTTTGTTGCAAATTATGCCAAATTACTCCATAATTTTCTGAGCGTCAATCCGTTGTTTGATAATTTTAATGAAGAAAACTAAGCCTTAAACTTGCCTGTGACTTATTAAAAAATTGATTAAAAAGTCTGACCTGAAAAAAAGCGTTATTAGATCAGAAACCGCTTATGGTATTGGTATGGGACTTTATATGAATAGTCTCATCTAAGTAGCATCATTACTCTGATTTATTTTTAATTTCTCATTCATATATTTCAGTTGGACATGCGTTCGAAGCCAGATGATTACATCGGATGCAGCAGGACCACGAGTGGCGATACCGAGCCCTGATACCAATCTTACCTGGTGTGGTGGGGCTGACGATTGGGATGAAAATGATAATGATGCAGTCAATGGAAATATCTCTAATTTAGACAATTCATTGAATCCTAATAATATGCAAAGGTATATATACAATATAACAATAATAATATGTGGGACACATTATACATTGTTAAGTAGTCCCAACTGGGCATAGTTTCTATTAGGGATACTAAGCAACTGATATTATAACTTAAATAACTTTATGATACATACATACACAGATATTTTACATGCATACATAGTAATTAACTATTATACTAATCTGTGACATATAGGCATGTTCATGCACACAAATGTTGGTCCTGGGTGGAAATTGAACTTGCCACCTTTGTTTGGCATGGCAGTCGGCACCGCCGACCACTAGACCAATCGGTCAATATATAAAGATAAAATATAATTGTCTATACGAATATTATAAAGAAGAGAAATTTCGTTTTTTGTTTGTTACGGATAAACTCAAAAACTACTTAACTGATTTTAAAAATTCTTTCGCTTCGGCAAGTAACATGGGCTATATTTTATTTTCTAACTAGCTGTCCACCCGCGGCTTTGGTCGCGTGGACTACACAGTTGTACAAGGGCCGGTGTAATTTCTTTGCATAGATGTAGTAATGTATAAAGTCATACAAACACCACAATGTTTTTACCACAATAATGATATGAGAGTTGTAATTGAAGTTATTTCATTATTTAGATTTTCAGATGAGGATGATGAAAGTAATTCTTTTGAAGTGGAAACTGTGGAACAGGCATTAGAAAACCTGCAAATGTTTGATGTTCATAATGCGAATCTGTCACCTGTACAAGGTAAATAATTGATACAACAATATTCAATATACATTTATGGTTGTATCTCATTTTCATTTTCCAAATTATTATAATATTTAATAAATAAATACTACTTGAAGGAGCGATGGGCGCTGCTGTACCACCAGCTGCAGCGGCAGAGCTGGAGGGTGGTGATGAACCAGGTCTAGTCACTGTAGATACTCCAACTACCTCTACACCTGACTTGAACATGCTTTTAGATCAGGTATTTATTTTATTGTTTGTTAAATGTCGCATGGAATAGAGACTTCTCAATCTTTTGTTGAATGTTGTGAGATGTTGTGTTAATTTACTAAAGAATAACTTATTTGTCAGTAAACAGAAATGAACAGAAAAAACGCAATACCCAAATTTTTACATACTTAAATAAAATTATTACTTACAATTTCATCAAATAAATTTTGCATTATAATGTTAATATTGGCCCAAATATAGATTTGAAAAATAAAAATTGATTTTTAAGGCAAAGAGTTATATATTTTCATATGTCCAGCAGCATATAAATGGGATATTATTATTTTAATTGAGCTCATAATTTTAAATATTATTGTATCACCCACTGATGGGCCAATTTCATATTCAAAATGTTTATGCATTAAATTTTTTTTTTAAACTCTCAAAACCTCAATTTTATTCCATTCAATTTTCCCCTCCAATTTCAAAAATGTGTTTACATTGTTTTCCAGACTGCCGAATTACCACCAGAGATAAGAAGTCGTCTCATTATGGAACCTTTACAATTTGTGTCAAAATACATCTATGTGGAAGAGGAGATGAAGCAGCCAAGATTACAATTTGACGACCATGTAGTAGAATTGCTTAATCGATACAGAAGAATAAATGGCCGAGGTAAAAATTATTAAGTAAATATACCATCTAATTATGAATGATGCCAATGATATAATTCAATTCCATCAGCCTTTTTATACCCCACTGCAGGAGCTTAGGCCTCCCCTCAAGATGAGGGGGCTTGAAACTTAAATCCACCACGCTATTCCAATGCGGGTTGGAGGATTGCAACGACCGCCTTCTATTGACAGCAACCGGGACCGACGGCTTAACGTGCTCTCTGAAGCACTGAGTCTGTGATAGTTAATATACGTAAGTCAGAAAAAACTTATTGGTACACGCCAGGATTCGAACCACGGCCACATGGTCTTATAGATTTGAAACAGGTTCGCTGCGTTCGGGTTATCACGATGATATAATAATAAAAAATAATATCGAAATGATCACCATCCTTCATGCACGGTGTTTCTGATGTTTATCAATGATTGATGTAAAAAATACTTCATAAATGGTCTGTGTTAATTGTTTGTCTCTAGCATCTCACAGCCTAACATAGTGAAGGTATCAAAACTAGTAATTATTTGTAATTTTTGTTTGATTGACTTAATTTCATGTTTCCATTTTTATTCCTATTTTTATAACTTCTGAGGAAAATAAATCTTTAAAAAAGTACACCTATATATTTAAACACTACAGAAAAAAAACTATGCAATACTTCTGACTCTTATGATATTCAATAAATCTAGATATATTTTTTTTTTTAATTATTTTGTGCAATTTCCATGTGATGTGACCATGTACTGTGAATTGCTGCATTGTTAATTTATGTTAAGAGCTCGCAAGTTGTTTTAACTCCCGTACAACCGTAATTCCAAAATTAATTACTATTTGTTGTAATTATAAAATTTAAATGAGCATCCTTTATCTTGATAGTAAATCTAAGTATACTAAGTAATCTTACTTTTAAAATTTTATTTAAAAGTTATTGGTCTCAGAAACTTGTCGATTTGTACGTATTCGACGCGTCAAAAAGTTTGTATGCTTTCAGTACAATAATCACAATTGTAACTTTAGCGTAACACAAATATATTTATATACCATTAATACTAATTTCGTTCAAGATCTTAATTTGATTACTCTTAACATTTTTCAAATGACTGAAAGCTGTTTTGTTGATTTGACGATACTGATTCTGCTTCATGTCATCAAACACCCTCTCGTCGTATTTTATTTCCATTATGTCTTGTTAATATTTTTATGGCCCTGGGATCATGCCCTTTTAGGCCTCATTATGTCTTGTCTTGTCTTGTTCTTATTTTGCCAGTATGTCTTGTTCTATGTTCCGTAATATTATGTCAGATCAAAAAACATGTATTTTAAACCACCCTCGTGACAAAGTTCAGCGTCACACAATGGGAACCCTCAATACTCAAATCATATTGCTGTCTTATAAAATGTTAGATTTGCTAAAAACTATCATTATACTAGATTTTATTTATAGCAAACTTGTGTTACAATAAAATACATAATTTACCATTTAGAAATGGAAGCGGGCGGTAATGAAGCGGCTGACGGTGGCAACGGCGTCGGCGGTGGCGCTAATGGTGCGGCAGGGGGTGAGGATGAACAATACGAAGAATCTGCGCCGGCGCATGGAGATAGATTATTCTATGCTTTTCAGAGACGTATAGCACTTTATCCCGGACAAATACTCAGGTTAAATCAATTAATGGATTACAAACAGTTAAAGATTCATATGTGGGCCAAACGTATTTGTATGTGCGTAACATAAATACAATCAATCACCACCGACTGACCTTTGTGTAATGTAACCTATATATTAGTCGATTTTTGTTACTGTTGAAAACCCTTGCCTATAAGTTTTCGTTTCATACTGGCACATTGGTTTAAATGCTTATAAATATATTTTTATAATGTCTAACTATCATATTTATTTTCTTCATTGCTCAGATCGGTTCGTCTTCGTCGTCGTTTGTCGAGCGCGAAAAAATTACTAGACAAGCAATAAGCCGTATATTAAAAAGTAGTCAAATGTGAGGGTCTCACGCATTAACAGTTTTCAGCAAACACCCATTTTGTTTGTTTCCGTCATAATTATTATTTTACGATTTCATACAAAAGTGAAATTTTAAACCTCCAGTATGCAAGTTTTGCATTAATGTGTTTTTTTTTTTTAATTTTCATGTATATGTAAGTACTTAGTTAAAGTTCAGTGATAAAACACGATTGTTTTTTCCACTTTTAAACGAAATATTAAATTGAATGCCATAATTACAGACATTTTACGTATTTGTGTTAATACCTATAGAACAACATGACACTTGATTTATTATTGTTTTCTCGAAATAGAGAGCATAACTAAATTTTCTAGAAAATACACTATTTAAACACATCTGATTATTATATTTTAAAACTATTCAATAGATTTACTTACTGACAAAATTGTAAATTTAAAATTAAACATAATTTACTTCCCACTTTCTGGTTTTTAGCATTCATTGTTGGTCACAGTGTCATTGCAGAACAAATATTTCTTGCGAGGGTGCGAACACCACATTGAGCTATTCATGGTGCATTGAGAAAATCCCCAAATGCTTATAATTCTAGCAACAACTTTTATGATAAAGTTCAATTTCTAAAATAGCGTTCACGGCGTTGTCAGGTGTTGTCAGGTGGCACGATGTAATCAAATATGACATTCTCAGTAGAAAATACTAAAATAATTTTATAATTTATATATATATACACATGGATGACAGCATAAATTGTAATGTCATTTGTTGGTGTTTTTTTAAGCATTATAAATACGTCTATTATGTATGATTTCTTCATGCCCAGATATTCCCGCGACGAGCCCCCACTTCTTGGCGCGCCGCTGCCTTCCGGTGTAGCTGTGCCTCGCGCCTGCCGTCGCTGCGGAGGCCGCTTAACCTGCGAACTACAATTATTGCCTTCATTCGCTGCAACTCTGCAAGTTCAACCTGGCAACACCGAACTCTCGCATTTACATTTCCTATCGGTCCTCATATTCACTTGCGAACAAAGCTGCTGGCAGTCTGGTGACACTATTTTCCCAGAGACTGTAATTTTCCAGCCTGAAATCTAAACCTATATGATTGTATGTCCACTATATAATATAATTACAATCTGTCCATTTTATGAATAATTGAAAATGGCAACAAATTTAAGACAGTACTAAAATTACGACGAAATTCCAATAATATGAATTGTCGGTCTTTAACAAGAGTTTATGCATTTAAATTTTATAGTATAAATCAAATCATTGCTGAAATATGAGTAAATAATGTTTGTAAAAGTGCCATATTTATTATTATTATAAAAATAAGTCTATTAGCATTATGGCATAATAACATACGACTTCCTTCCATTGGTTTAGGATATAGGATTAGATGTTTTAAAATGCGATCTTAGAATATTTATTGTTGTGTATGTAAGTTTTAAATCTAATCATGTAGGTACATTATTCTATTTATGTTTTGTGCATTCCATTTTGTTGTACTTATGATTGGTATGTATTTTTTTTTAGTGTAAATAAGCATAGTACTGTTTAATGGTATAGGTATCAATTGGGATAGATAAAAAACGGATTTTTAATTATCATGATGAATTTCATCAACAGATAGACATTGATGTGGACAGAAAAGCAATATTTGTTTTCATAGCAAATACTTTTGTGACAATGTCCAGATGTGGTGACATTAAGAAAGAGTATCCAATCCAAAGTTTCGTTGTTTATAATATTAAGTAATATGTTGTTTTAGTATGAGCAGGGATCGTTTCCAAAATGTGGATATTATCAGGTTTAAGAAGAGATAATTTGTTTTTGTTGAATACTGGAATAAATAACTAATGGTATGGTAGACTGGCCGCTTCAAAAATCTTTTTTACATTTCACTGAAATTTGGTCAAAACTAAAAATTGTTGAAAAATATTTCATAAACTTGACATCTTGAGAAAAATGGCAACTTGAAACAGTGTATAAAATTATTGTCATATCGGTATACTTATTTTCAATAAGAGCTGTATATAGTCGATAGTAATGGCATATAGTTTACGAAACCCTTGTTTATTTTTTATTTTTTTTACAGCAACCGGGACCGACTGCTTAACATGCTCTCCGAGGCACGGAGTCAGTGATAGTTAATGTACTTAGTCAGAAAAAACTCATCGGTACGCGCCCGGATTCGTACCATGATGGCCGCATGGCCTTATAGGTTTGAAACAGGTTTCCTGCGTTCGAGCTATCACGACACTATATAAAACATGTACACATGTGGCGCTACCTTTATTTATTACACAGTTGCATTCGAGTATTTTTATTTCAAGTAATACATATTTTTCTGAAATAATACTTGTTACATATTTGAAAGCTTATAACTTTTATAATTTTTGTTAAGAATTGAATATTCAGAGTTTGTTCAAGACAACTCTAGTGATGGTGCTAACTGTTGCAAAGGATAACTAGCGCCATCTATATACCAACTAATTCGATTAAAGTTTATTTCGCTGCCTACATTGGATGGTTTATCTACTACATCAGAATTTCACTATTTTCTTTAGTGTTTTTCATTTTTTTTTCACAGAAATTCATGAAATGTAAGTTAAAGTTATTTTGATGTAACTTTTTTTGATATTGATTTTTTTAAGGGGCAGTCTTTTGTCTTTTTAAACAAATAATTTTTGTTCTTTACATATATATTTCATCAGCAGAATTGGTCAAAAAAAATTTTTTTTTAGTGTTTAGTAATAAATGACTTCAGTTTGACCCAAAAGGTCAAATGTACTGTGATTCCAAAATAATGCACATATGTAATTAATTTATGCAAATACAATCTTTTGTTTTAATTTATTTCTTTTGTACCTATAGTCGTAATGTTTGCCTCATAGAGGTTTCTTAGAATGTAGTGTGGAACAATATGTCACGTAGGTAATATGTACTTGTTCATGAAAACTGTTCTCGTATTTAATCAACTTCCTTATTCGTTAATGATATCGTGATACTGATTAATGTGTTTCATGATTAATTTTGTTGTAATACCAACTAAACTAAGTACGGTAAAACGGGATGAATAGGGACAATTTTGGATTTTAATTTGTCATATTTATCACATTATCAAAGACTAATTATAAAATAAACATTATAACCTTTTTACACATTATTTCATCCTGTACTACACTCTTTTTACTTCGTTTTATGGTATTCAATGGTGTAACAGAACCTGTGACATTCATTCGATAACCTTACTTAGATATTATTGTTCTTATTCTGTGATCTGGTCTGTTGTGCCTCATTATCTATTGATATAATTTCCAAAGTAAAGTCAGTGCTTTTCATACTTAATATTAGGTCTTGACCTATGAAGTTGCCGTTTTGTATGAAATAAGTTAAAGTATTTTTTTCTTCAAACATCTTTATTTCTGTTATTCAAAGTAATCATTCGTGCAATCGATGCATCTTTGCCAACGCAGTGGCAGTTTATTGCTGCCCTTGTAAAAATCAAACACAACAAACAACAAACTCTTCAAAGGCATTTTGTACTGCCTCTCGGGAATTTAATTTTTTTCCCATTAAAAAGTTGTCCAAATTTTGAAAAGAGTAAAAGTATGGGGTCGCGCGCTGTCGTGAAGGAGCAGCGGTGACGACGTGACAAAAGCTGGTCGCAGACGTGCGAGCTTCTCCATCGATGTCTTTAGTTCTTCACAGTACACATCTGCAGTAATGCTCATGCCATTTTCTACAAAGCTGTGATGAATCACACCGGGACTAGACCACCAAATAGTAACCATCACCTTTTAGGGGTTATTTTTCGTTTAACACATTACTTTGGTGCTGAACCAGGATCTAACCATCTTGCTGTGCGCTTTCGATTGTCGAACAGAATTCATTTTTCATCACAGGTAACAATCCGGCTCAAAATTCCTTCATTTCTGTGTCTGTTGAGCAATGCGAGGCATGTCTCGACGCGTACGTTGCGCTGTCGATCGTTAAGTTCGTGGGGTAACCATCTAACGAGCTTTTTTATTTTGCCAATTTGTCGCTAATGATCCAATATTGTTTTGATGCCAACATCAAAAGCTGCTGCTAGTTCAGCGTAGTTTGAGTATCATCAGCTTCCACAATCGCCTTCAATTCATCATTGTTGACCAAAGTGTCCGGACGACCACGAGGTTCATTATTTAAGTCATAATTTCCAGATCGGAAGCTGGCAAACCAATAACGGGTTGTGTGTTCGTTTGTTAAGTTCTCTCCGTAAACGTTGTTGATGTTACGTGCCGTTTGTGCCGCATTAGTGCCACGACGGAACACATTTCCACAATTACACGAATTTTTAAAGTGTTCAGTATGACGAAAAATTTTCAAATGTAATTAAAACACAATGCTAAACAATAAACAAAATACTGACTTTGTAAAAAGAATGTCATGTTTTAAAACAAAATTAATCTGAATTTAAAATGCACAGCCAAAAAATTTTTTTTTATTTGAAATGGCCAGTACTGAAGAACAGCAACTTCCTAGGTTAAGACCTAATATTTAAGTAGGTATTGGAAATAAAATTGAAGTGTTGAACAACTTGTTTTATTTTCATTTTACATACATGACATCTAGGCAGCCCATAGTTAAGATATGTGAGATGGGTCATTGTGGCGAAATTTTGTACGAATGTACCTACATATATTGGGGTTAATGTGCAGAGGCGAAAATAAATTTGTTTTAAAAAGATATATTTTTAAAAGAAATAGGTATTAAAGACGGGGGGGGGGGGGGGGGGGTTGGTTTTAATTATATATTGGAAAATACCATCATGAGTGGGACGCCAAAAGGCTGGCGATGAATCATACAAACTCCCAGAAAAGACGCAGAAAGCCTTGCGAAGACAGCGAGTAATGAATTAAGAAACAAGAATGCCCATAATAAGAAATTGACAGAGCAACTTATGCTCCCCGTTGTTATTTATTAACACACTATTATCAATTACCTCCCCTTTTTCTTACTAAAGGTTGCACGAATACAGGCTACTTCCCCGTGAACCAACTGGTACAGTTCCAATCAAACTTTACGGCGGATCCGAACATTGGCAAAAGTCGCGCCGCAGTAACCTGTTTTAGGTGGAGCGAGGGGTATATAACTGTACCTGCACAAGCACGCTTATAGCGTTATTTCCGATCCGCCATAAAGTTTGAGACGAAGTATAGCACAGCGCTGGTCGTACTACCACGCACGAGTCATGTTTTCAGACGATATTGTCTCAAAATAAATTAGAATAATGAAAGAAAAATTTAAAGTAATTAGTGATTATTAAAGTAATTTTTTCGTTATAAAAATAGTATGATCAGGAAAAAACCCTTATAGTACTCCGAAGCATTAGCTAGGCTAGCATTGGTACACGCATCTAAAGGCTTAAAATAATATGAATCCAAGTCACATCGGCAAAGGCAAACGTACGTACTACGCAATGCGCCAGTGTTTCCCCCTAAGGGTAATTTACCCAAAATTCTGAGTATTTTTTTGTCACTAGGGTATTTTTAGGGTTTGAAATTGTTAAAGTAAAATGAAAAAATAAGGAAGTTATGGCGCATAATATGACGTGGGGCGTCACTTATAACGTTAGATCCACTTTTCAGGCGGGTCACCACGTCAATTTTCTCACAGCAGGGCGCAGAGTTTGCTTTAGCATAAGACAGATAGGTATCTTGGGGTTGAAGGAAAATGTTTAAAGTTCACACAAGTCACTTTATTACCCTGACACAGTATATGAAATACAGAAAAAATAAAAACACGTTAGGGAAGCAACAGGCACCAATGGGGAATAAGAAGGCGCGAGGGGTTTCAATGGTTTTTTTTATCCGGAGGGCTATACGTCTAATTACGATGGTCGCGACTCACTCACTCATTCAATATTTGAATATCATTAAGGGTGGCGCGCGGGCTGAGCGTTTCACCGAGAAAACTCCTCCTGCGCATGCGGGAGGGGATCGCTCCATCTTGCTTTAACTCGTGTAACGAGCGGGAATCCGTCCACGGGAGGTCCTACTTGGCAAATGGGGACCGGAAGATGGCGTACTCGCTACAAAGTTAAATGATTTCAAGAAATAAAGAGCAAAACGGATGAGTAAATAAACGTAAATAGAGAAATAGTTGTGGCTTTAGTAAAGATTTTTATTATATAGATAATATTTTGACGAAGTGAAATCGAATCACTGCTAGTTATTAAAATATTTTTAAAATTTAGAATATTTTTAGTTATTGATGGTCAATTCTAGGGTATTTTTTTTGCAAAAACTAGGGTAAAAACTTCTTAGGATGTGGCAACGCTGTACTGCGCATAAAAAAAAATTTTATCGCAAAATTTTGTCGAGTGAAGCGTGTTTGTTCAGATTGAGCCAATTTTTATCGAAGCATTGCATTATTACATGAATATATTGCATATGATTAATTGCCGTTATTCTTAATTTTAGCATTTTGTGTTAATTTAACGACTGTAAAAATGTCTGGTGAAAGTGTATCACCTCCGCCGGTTCTGTGGGCTCAAAGGAAGGAAGACGTTTTTCTCACATTTAGCATCGAATCTAAAGATCCTGTAATAAAAATAGAAAAAGAATCAATATATTTCAAAGGCGTAAGCGCACAGGACAACAAGCTTTACGAAGTCACCATACCTTTGTACGCATCGATTCTTCCAGAAAAAAGCGCATATGTCAATAAAGGACGATGTATAGAGATGATCCTTCGCAAAGAGAAAAAGGATGGTCCGTACTGGCCCTCTTTAACGAAAGACAAGAAGAAGCCACACTATTTGAAGATAGACTTCAATAAATGGCGAGATGAAGATGACGAGGAAGAAGAAGTGGGCGATAGCAACTATAACCTAGAAGAAATGCTACGCGCCATGGGTGGTGGTGACAAACCCGATAAGCCTTCATTTGACGATTTAGGTAGTGACTCCGATGATGAGAACCTCCCTGATCTCGAATAAGCCCCTTACATTGTAGCAATACCTAATTATCATTAATAATGCAGTGCATGTTGTACTAAGGTTTTTACAGCTATTAAATAATAATATTAAGTATAGTTTATTTCATTTATACCTTAATCCCGCTCAGTCTTGACTACTATGTCAGCAACAACTATTAATTTCCATTTTGAATTATTTAATTCAAGTTCATTTTGTACTATATATACATCTTTATGTATACAGATCGCCTCAAAGTTTAAGGCAGATCTGAATAGAACACTGCGCTGGTACAGTCATATGCTCCTTGCTCCACTGCATCCTAATACTGTTAATTGCGACACGACTTGTGCCTACTTTCGGATCTGTCATAAAGTTTGATTGTAACTGTACCTATATTTGAATATCTGAAGCCAAGTTATATTTCTAGTGAAATTGAGTTAAGGCTTATAATTTAACTTTTCATAGAACATTTTATTCATGCAACTTTTGTAGCTAAATCCATTATAATCTTTATTTAAGCATAAAAAGTCAGTGCTTCACTTATATAAAGAAAGTTATAAAACATTATCTCCTTGTATCTTTTAGCTTAACCGGTAAACGTAGAGGGCACGACTCTAGAAGTTGGGCAAGACTATGTCTATTTAGAACAGACTGTCCAGTTAGGCAAACACAATTTCAACAAAGAGGCCGACCGAAGAATTCAGCTGGGCTGGGCTGCTTTCGGCAAGCTTTTGTCATCTGTTCTCGTCACCACTACCACAATGTCTAAAGACCAAGGTCTTCAACCAATGCGTCCTACCTACAATGATGTACGGTGTCGAAACATGGACTCTCTCGGCAAGACTGATCTACAAATTTAAAGTCGCTTAGCGTGCTATGGAGCGGGCTATGCTCGGTGTTTCTTTGATGGATAAAATCAGAAACACTGAAATCCGTCAAAGAACTAAAGTTGTTGCCATAGCTAAAGCGATCGGCAAGCTGAAGTGGCAATGCGCCGGTCACATTTGCCGTAGAACTGATAACCGATGGGCTAGACGAGTTCTCGAATGGAGGCCACGTACCGGAAAGCGAAGCGTTGGACGCCCCCCGGCCAGGTGGACAGAAGACCTGAAGCACTATACCAGGGGTAGTTAGATGCGAAAGGTGGAGACCGTGTGTAGTGGTGAGCCTTGGGAGAGGCCTATATCCTACAGTGAAGAGACACGGGCTGATGATGATGATGATCTTTTGGCTTCCAAGATATTCTTTGGTATCCTATTCTTTACGACAGTTTCCTATAAATTTGATACTAAATTGAAATTTAACTAAGATATAAGTTTTATGCTGTTATTAGGAAAATCAAAGTCAAAGTCAGATATCTTTATTTTGTAGCATAATCTTGAAATACATCACAAGAGTGAATTTATTACTTTGTGGAAGAATGTCACCACAAAGGTGCATTCAAAAAGTGCTGGTTCCTCTCAGAAGAATACGCTAAGAACTGAGGGATCCTCTTTTTAACAAAATTATTGAAAAAAATTTGAACAAGTGCTTATACATTTATATTATTGTTAAAAACCTAGACGAGCGGTTTACACTCATGGATTTTTATCATCTATGTAGTCTGATACTTTATAAAAGCTTTTGTATGAAGCTTTCTTTTCACTGTACTTTTAAACTTGTAAATGGTCTTGAATTTAAACTGGCATCTTATTGTAAAAGTATACACATTGCCTTTTAAAAGATTTTGTGATTTTATTTGACTTTTGCCTTTGACTTTATATCTATGGCCGTTGCATTAACATTATGCCGATTACTATTTAATTTTTTTAAATATAATATTTTTTACGCACATGTTTTCAAATGTATATCGAGACGGCAATGTCATTATATTAATTTCTTTAAACTTGTCTCTAAATGATATTTTAAGTCCTAATTTAGAAATTGCTTGAATAACTCGCTTCTGTACTAAGAAGATTGATTTAAATTCAGTCAACGCAGAGTTCAAAATATTCACCATCTATAAAATAAAACAGTAGTTCAGTATTTATTAGAAATTAAAAGACCATTTTTTAGGGTTCCGTAGCCCTTAACCGTCAGCCAATAAGCAAAAACTAGATGCATTTTATCTGTGTGATGTTATTGTAAAAAATAATTAAAAAAAAAACATTTTATGATGAAAACTACTTTGTATTAAGTACTAGGTGTTATAAATTTACGCTTTCCTTCGCAGAGCTTACTCTCTTCACAATCGATACTAAAAGTCAAGGGTTCACTGTAATAAAATAAGTAAAAAAATTGTCTCTAGCTATCAGTGCACTCATATATTATTAGGTACTTTTCGGATTAGCCAGAAAGGATCGAGCGCCTTCTAAATAACTAACGAAATAAAAATCCCTTCAAAAACAATACTTGTCAAAAAAACCAAGTCTCGGAACTCAGTTGTTCTGCGGTAAAAAGTTGTGAGATCCATGTAATACCAAGTCGGTTATTAATTTATTCGGTTATAAATATATTGAGACTTGGCCATCGCCTGAAAACACGTGTAAATTCAATCGCCTGAAAACACATGTAAATTCAATTTAGTGCGATGGCCAAGTCTCAATATATTTATAACCGAATAAATTAATAACCGACTTGGTATTACATGGATCTCACAACTTTTTACCGCAGAACAACTGAGTTGCGAGACTTGGTTTTTTTGACAAGTATTGTTTTTGATGGGATCTCATTTCTTTTTGTATTTTGTAGACAGTTCTATTTTTTTCCTTTTCGCATAGACATACCTTTTCGGTACCTTCTACTTATTGTATATATGTATATCTATATGTATATAGTTTTTCTAAGATATATTATACAACCTTACGCACTCGTAATAAGTACGAATACGCACGTAGGTACGTTTTTTGCATTAATAAATATTTTAATACACGTGTTTTCATGACGGGAATACCCATTTTTTGCTCGATTTGGCAGGGGCACTACCATGCGCCTATATTTATATGGGACTAGCTTAAACCCGCGGCTTCGCACGCAATATAATAATAACTGCCGTAATAAAACATCGTTACGAATAAAGCCAATATTGAAAAATTTAACTGAAGACTTGGCTGTATGGGCTTAATTTTTTTTTGCGGTCTTTTCTAGATTTTTTAGTTTTTCCTTGATTCATACACCAAACACTACTTATATTCCAAATTTGAAGCTTCTAGGTCTGCTAGAAGTGCCTTAGAATTTTGATGATCGGTGAGTGAGTGAGTGACAAAATGAAGAAATTTGACCCATTATAATTTCTTAAAAATACTGGTTCCAATTGAATGAAATTTGAAAATATGCTTATATAATATGCCTGCATGGTTACTGAAAATTTCAGTCTTCTAGTTTTATCCACAACGAAGTTACAGGGGGTCGAAAATGGTCTGAATTGCTTCGAGAAAAGGATGGTACGGCCGTGACGCTTTTTCGCTCGACTTGGTGGGGGCACGGCCGTGCCCCCAGATGAAATATATTCCTACAATAATTCTTAAATTACATAATTATAACGATTAACGGTTAAGTTCGATTAACGTCGCGCTCATTTTTTTTTAATATTGTATGGTGGTAGGTACGGAAACTTTGTGTGCGAGTCCGATTCGCACTTGGTCGGTTTTTGTATTAACCTATAGATATAGTTCGGTTCAAACTTTATGGCGGATCGGAATACAACGCTTTGAGCGTTTTTGCGCAGGTACAGTCATATACCCCTCGCTCCACTGCGTCCCGCTACATCTAAAACTGGTTACTGCGACACGCGACTTGTGTATATGTTCGGATCCGCCATAAAGCTTGATTGGAACTATATGTACTCATGACAATGCCTGCCTCATTCATAATAGGACATATTCAGGACGCAACATCGGGACGCAAGCTTTAAAATTAAAGTAATCCCGAGCGAGGCCGAACGATCTTCGTTGTCGGGTACCTAATAGAGAAGATGTATGAAGGTCTTTTTTTGAACGAATAGTCGACGTGGTCGCAATTCTGTCCGTGTTTGCTTAAGTTTAAATTACTTACAGTTCGCCTCAAACTATGCCGGATCGGAATACAATGCTATGAGCGTGCTTGCGCAGGCTCAGTCATATACCCGTCGCTCCAGTACGTCCCGCTACACCTAAAACTGGTTAGTGCGACGCGACTTGTGCCTATGTTCACATCCGCCATAAAGTTTGATTGGAACTGTACCAACTGCCGTAGGTACACTCAGTGTTGCCTTCACAGCAGTGTTTTGTTAGGTGAAAAAAAAGCGTGATCGTACAGTCAACAGTAAAAAATCGTATTTTAGGCTCATTTGTACAAGTTTAATCGTACATTATAGTAAAATCAATATGTAGGTACCTAGGGTACTTTGATGAACATATCTAATTATTAGTAAAGAATGAAAACTACCTATATAAGTAAATCGTAATAAAATCGGGAGCCTGGGATACAGTGGATCGTGGGTCACAGTGGGTCGATCGTTATACGTTCACATATATGGTAGACACACACATGCGCATCCGCCACGTTGCCGTTCTTACCCCTCTCCGCCATCCGAACTAGTCGCCTTCTTAATTTCGAAGTAAGGGGTCGCGGCGCAGCACTCCGGTAAACAAGTAGATTACAATTTTTTTCTTTGCGTGTTTTTGTAAATTGTATAACCTCTCCGTGTGCTATGATTTTGCAAGTTTTGATAATGTGTCATAATCTATAGTTAATGTAGAAAGATTTCATCACTCTAATTTGTATATTTAGCAAATGAAAAATTGCTAGTTTTTTATATATATAATGTATCTATCAGTGGGGCACACGAGCCCACTTTAATTCCGTGGCTTACCAAAAGCCGGACCAAGAAAATGTGGAAGAAAACAAAAAAAGAAAGGTAAAACCATGATAGCCACTGACACACCAAATAAGAACGAAATCGAGCGAAGGATAGAAGAAAAAAATAACAAACTGAAAGAAAAGAAGAAAAGGCCTGATTATGCAAAAAGGAAAGTTTTCGAAGAAGAAGTTTTAGAACAGGAAGAAGGGATGAGTTTAGATTCAGAAGATGATGACGAAATGAGTTTATATTCAGAAGAAGAGCCAACACTTGATGAGGAAGAAGAAGAAAACGAAGTTATCCAAGTGGACCCTGAAAACCTCCGTCCACTTGAAACTAGACCAAAAGAAGGAGACTTTATATTAGTAGAGTTTGTGGTGAAACAAAAGAAAATATATTACATCGCGAAGGTTATTGGAGATGAAAATTTAGAGGTCAGTTTTCTTAGAAAATCGGTCAAAAATCCTAACAATTTTCATGTACCGAATGTTCCAGATATTTCGACAGTCGCATTGCATGACATAAAAATGATTTTACCTCGACCAGGATTTACCGGAACCACTAAAAGAACCCAAGGGTTGTATCATTTCGATATTGACTTCACAAAAATAGACCTGCGTTAAGTTTTATTAGGTTAATATTCACATTGATTTTGGGGCACTATCATTGGCTCTTTTTTATGATTTAAGTAGGTAACTGATTATTGTTTTTTGAAGCCAAGTTTTTTTTTGTTTTATCTTAATTCTTTTTATTATGTCTAAAGGATAGAAGATGGTGTTCCATAAATAAAAAAAATATGTTTCTTATTTTTGATGTTACTTTTGTTTTTTGTTGGGGGTTAGTTATTTTTATTATTATTAGGATTAGGTATCTTTAATTAATGACAAAATACAAAAGTGCCTACAACGTGATTTTAAGACTAAAGCCCCTTTTTAAGACTTTTGAAATATATTAATGCATATTATATTAGTAGGTAATGAAGAGTATGTTTTGATTATTTTATACAACAATCTAATAGGTAGGCGATTTTGAAGCTGTATCTTCATACAAGAACAAATTAATGTTATTGATTAAAAATAAACTATAAGTTAAACAATAAACATCTTTTAATAGAGTGTAAATAGTCTAACATCCAGTGTACCCCACACGATCCATTGTTACCCAACACCAATATCCACTGTAACCCCGCCACGGGTCACAGTGGATACTTTTCAATATAAAAAGAAAATTTATTAATTTACAACCAAGTCTTTTGGAAGCTGTTTTAGTCATGCGGTTTCAAACTTAAATATATCTTCTAGGATTTAGTCAAAACACAGGTCAGTTTGGGGTGGGAAAAGTGAACTTTACAGCAGTTACAAAAAAAAGGATCCACTGATCCCCATGCTCCCCTAATCGTAAAAAACTACTTCTAAATAATCTGAAACAAAAACTATTTTTTGTAATATAAATCACTATATTTGTATGATATTTGTGTAAGTATGTATAACAGATGGCTCTTTTCGCCTCTTCAAGAATTGTTTTCAATATCATGGGTATAGTTCCAATCAAACTTTATGGCGGATCGGAATACAACGCTTTATGCATGCTTGCGCAGGTTCAGTCATATGCCCCTCGCTCCACTGCGTCCCGCTACACCTCAAACTGGTTACTGCGACGCGACTTGTGCCTATGTTCACATCCGCCATAAAGGTTGATTGGAACTGTAAGGTTCACTAAATTACAAAATTGGCGAATACCTACAACACACAACAGTTTTTAATGACAACCCCAAAAGGCCATTAAAATGATGATTATTTACGTAAAAATTATATATAAAACTACTGTACGTAGGTATATAGGTAGGTACTTCCGTTTTACCATAGACTATGTTCTTAGGTTTACTCACCACCGTTCGGATTAAGTAATCATATCATATATGGTAAATATTGTCAAATATGTCAAAGAAAATGAAATGATGAATTGCGTTACGTAATACTTGAACGCCCCCTAAGCATTTTATAATACCTATGGGTATGGCAGTTTCTTCATACGTCCTACCCACTTTGCTACCTTACCTTGCTTTGCAAAGTAAAAAATTTAAAAAAAATAAAAATTTAAGGGTTGTTAGTGACATTTCAAATGAAAGTGCTTATTATAAAAAGTACTAGCATATTTTATTTACAATATTTTACTATTCATGGTTTCAAAGATATTAAAGAAAACTGTAGTGCATAAAATTTTGGAAAAATACGGAATATAGAGCTTCATTTATATTTTACAGGAAAAACTAAACGATAAACAAATAAAATTATCACTTTGGGTAAAAATTATACAATTAAAAATAATTCTCAAGTACCTATATCATGGTTCATATCAAATGAAAGTGCTCGTTATGAGATATAGATATATTTTTCATATAGTGTATTACAATTTTAAAATGCATAGTTTAATAGACATTAAAGAAAATACCTATATAATAGTCTTCCATTGCCCCCTTTATCTCAGAAACTACTACGCCTAAAATTAAATCAAAAAATCCGTAATATGTACGAAAGTCTTTCCTTCCCACAGGAAACGGGAAATATTCATGAAGAGAAAATGCATACATATAAAATGTGTTGCTTAATTTTAATGTGAATTAATAAGTCAATTTGCCTAGTCCAGCTCGCACTTAAGAGTAGTGGCTATGTGGTGGTAAATTTCCATACAAACGGTGTTAGCGGTTGCACCCCATTAAACCTTAACCGATTAGCGCAAAGAAATATATAGTATTCAGATCGGCAAAAACTAGGTTTATATTTTCTTAAATTTTTTGCATATTTTGATACATCTTAAGAAAAAAAACTTTCTTTTGATAACTTGAATGCGCGAGATTTTTTTTGTAATTTTTTTCTTATTTTACATGTTCAATATAAAACTAATTCCATTTTTACATGCTGTGAAAAATATATTTAAAAAAAATGAATTTTGATGAGATGTTGTAAAAATGCAATTACTTTCATGTTGAACATGTGAAAGGTGAAACAATTTTGAGAAAAAATTCCAAGCATTTAAATTTTTTTTCTTACGATGTATTTAGGAAATTCAAAAAATTCACAGATTTTGCAGTTCTCGTAACCATCATCGGAGTCATTGAAAATGACTTTTGAAGTTTTAGAAAAAATAAAAACTCACGTACCTACAGTGTTAATATATGGTTAATATATTTATTTTGAAATCATGTAATATGAAAACTAGACAATTTAAAACTTAAACCAGCCAGCAATTATACATTGCCATATAACGTTTACCACGCCCATATCAATAAATATATGTTTTTTGAAATTTGTCAATTTTCAGGGCCTACCTAGCCGTAGTTAGCAACCGATTTTCAAAATGTTTTCACCATTCGTTAGACAATTTCTCGGTATAGTATTTTAATATTTTTGGGTAAAACGACACCCAAAAATCCCCATTTTTTCAGACATAATTTAAATTTTCAAAAAAAAAAAAAATTACGAACCGATTTTCAAAATTTCAACGGATATATATACGATAAATTTTGCAACTTTTGAAACTCCTACGACCCCAATCCCTCCATTATCCTCGAAGATATAGCCAAATTACGTCTTACGGAAAAAGGATCTGATACGTGTAAACCTAGTTTTTGCTAATCTGAACACCATATATTATTTTTTGCGCTGTTCGGTTAAGGTTTGATGGGGTGCAGCCGTTGACGCCGCTTGTATGGAAAATCGTCACTCTAAAAATGAGCATTCAATAAAGAGTACTATACCTATTTAATTGTATTAGGTACTTTGGTAGTGTAAATAATTTACTATATTTACTATTATATTGAGTATTAAATAGAAATGCATAATTTTCCAATTGCAGCGTAGATGTTCTTGCAGAATGTTTTTTTACTGAATTTATGTCATTGTGTTTTGGGAGGATGCCGGCTCCTTCCGCCTTTCCCCCTTGAATACGTCACTGGTTATAGGCGTATCGAACAATTTTTTTTTATAAACCAGCGTGGTGGGCATACTATCCAAAATGTGCAGAAAACACTGTTCTGCAGTAATGGAGGCTTGAATGTCTGTTAAAAGACTCTAGTGACTACGACGAGGAGTAGAAATAGATTTAATAAATTCGTTGTTATTGGACTCGATCGTCTCAGTTTATATTAATTTCTATTTACTTACTTCCAAAGCCATTTCTAATATGAGTGAAATTTAGATAATTTTTTCAATGTTTAATAATAACAGAAATAAAAGTCAATGGGTTATTTTGTCTATTTTCAAATTTATTTATTTATTTCTCATGAATTGTTGGACGGACATTGTATAAATGAAACTGTGCTCCATGCCTTCTAATGTTCAAAGTCATAGTCATGCAGTAAATGAGACGATTCAAACTTTCGCATTTCAGTATATATGCAGATCCTCTGCCAGGTACAAAAATAGGGCCACCATAGCTTTGGCAATCGAACATAAAATATGAATCTTGAATTCTACCAAATGCAAGATTTTTATTTGGACTTATCAGTATACCAAGACAGTGATTTTCGAAAAAATACACGAGAGCTTTGCTCAAGTTGAATCGGTCCGTATATATGTTATATAAAAACCCAAATACAACTTTTTCAAATTTAACCGAGAACGTATACGGATACATTTCACCATACGATCCGTCTAAATCGTCGAGTGTCAGTTCATGATTCGTTTTCTTCTTTACTTTGTGCAAAGATTTTGTATAATATTTATCTCCGTATATTACGATACCATCTAATACATTGCTCGTCCAAGCACGAAAGTCGCAGCATTGGGTCATGACGATAGCGATAGTACACGTGGCCAGGATCTGCTTACCTCGTTGATCCTCCTGGAATCGGGCATCGTGGGGATGCATGGTTCCCCACAGCGAATACAGATCACCAGGGAACTCGATATCCCAATCCTTCCACATACTACGCGGGGTTTTGCGTTCAATACCTAAATCGTTTACTGTTGTTATACGTGACCAAGGTAATAATTCCACATTGAGCCAATACATTTTCTCGTCGACGGTGGGTCGTTCTTTTTTGCGTACGAGATACGGTAGATTCGGATTACTCTCGGCTTTGAACATGGGGCTTAACCTATAGTTTATAGAAGTGTGTCGCGGTGCGGTTTTGATGGACGTAAGTTCAAATGTATAGAAGTCGGGGATGTTTGTACGAAAACCGATAGTCAGCTCCAATCGACGTATTAAAGCTTCCATCGTCTGGAACATATTCCATGTGGCCGCTCTTAGTGTTTTACAAGCGCAAACTTCTGGCGTGACCGTCTCCTCGTTTACAAGCGAACAGTACGGATCAAATAAGTGATAGCATCCGTCTAATTTGCATACGAGTACACTGCATTCTGGAAACGTAACTATCACATATCGCATCCTTTTGAGAACAGCTTTTAAATATTGTTCCAAAGTCTTATTAAGATTCTCGTTTAATACAATAAGCTTTTTGATGTTGATATTGATGAATTTGCCATCGAGAAGTAGATTCTTGATCACCCTCTTTTCACAGGGCTTATGGCTACCTGCTTTATCGTAAATCTCTAAGCCCTTCTCCATGGCGATATCGATCATGAAATGATCCCAAGTATTTATGGGATGGATAGTAACCAAAAGCATAGCAACCAAGCAGACAAAGTGACATGCCCTTACGTCTTGACCCAATACAGTGCATCTATCTTTCAAAGCAGTGGTGCCCGCTATTCTATACTGTCCATTAATTAATTGGTAACCAATTAGAGTTTTGCTTTTCGGTTCACATTCAGGGAAATTTTTGTCATCGACTACTGACGGTTTGGACTTTTTAGATTTAGGCGCTCGAGCCGCATAGTCGTAGTCTTCTGGTAGTTTCTGTCGTGCTTCTTTCGCAAGCCGTGTCACGAGGACGCGACTCAAGATAAATTGCTGCTCTTCTTGCAAGCCATCCTTGTTAAACAATAACCTGAAACGTGATAATAAATCACTTGAATAGAAATAAGTTAGTGAACCTACTGCCGCTTTAGCGGTTCAACCGATATGTTAATTCACATTGCGATGGCCACTTGCTGCGGCAACTTTTTTCGATTTTGACCACAGACTCGCGATCGGAGTCCACACGGACACGGACCCTTAGATATCGATTTTGAAAGTAATCGGTCTAGTAATTAAAAAGTTCAAAATTGCGGCTACTTTTTTTCAATTTTGACCACAGATTCGCGATTGGAGTCCACACGGATCCTTAGATATCGAATTTGGAAACAATCGTTCTAGTAACTAAAAAGTTCAAAATGGCGGCTATTTTTTTCAATTTAGACCACAGATTCGATATCGGAATCCACAGAACCCTTGGATACATCGATTTTGAAAGCGATCTTAAAGTGCCATTTTTTACCATCTTCTATTCGTAACTACGAAGTTTCAATAAAATCTGTTCAGTCGTTTTGGAGATCAGCTTGAATAGACAGAAACAAACTCTTCAGCTTTATATATTAGTGTATGGATATGGATACATTACTAATTACATAATGATATAATATTCATATAATATCATTAAAATAATATAATATATTAATGTGTATTTAGTAATGCGTAATGCGCATAGAAATCTTTGCCTTCGACAAAGGTCGTATTTCCGAGTGGTCAGGAGGCGATATTTTTATAGAGCGGTTGAAATCCACAACGAAATAAGTGATTTTTCATACATTAAATGTTTTTTTTTTGAAGTGAAAACTTCTTCGGCATCGTTGTGATTTGAAAGTCGATGAAACGAAAAAGCAACAATAAAAAGAGACAGACACATAAATTCATAAGATTTAACGTGGGAGAAAATGAGATAGGAAGCATTATATCTACAGTGTTTCTTATGTTCGTGGTTCTCTTTGTGCTCTGCTTCGTACCACCTCCACTCGTGTTTACCAAGGCATAGTGGGAGTTCGCTTGGGCCTCAGCGTTGTACGTGTCTTAATACGTGTTTGTGCGCGCGTGCGTAGTACAAAGCTTGAGAAAAGGCATCATAACAACCGTGGTGTATTGTATACGTGTACGTATTATTATAATAAAATTTTTATATTATTTTTTGTTTATAATAAAATTCTTCAAATATGCCGAAAACGAATGCAGAATATTTTTGATGGTTTCACTTCTACCACGTGTGAATTTTTTAATAACCAATATGTCTGTATAAATAAACAATTAAAATTACAATTACAGTGAAGTTACGCATTACGTACCTATGAGACATATGTTACGAGTTTTACACTATTTATATATTATAGGCTTTAAGTAAAGCTAGTTGCAATGTAATTATTTAGTAATTCTAGGGTGAAAAATAAACTACTATTTTTTATTAGAATATTGAAAGTTAAAAATCACTTGAAAAACAAAACGAAAAATGGTGTTAATAACAGCTCCATAGAATTTATAACAAGAAGTGCACGTGTCCCATTAGCAACACGGCTTGCTTCTACACTATTGTAAGATGACCTTGAATTTTATTTTTTTTGCGATAAGGTTTAAAATACAAGTAAGTACCTATTATGTTTAGAGCCCTTATTTTGTGATTCGTTTTTTGTCGGAAATACGAAGTGTGAAGATTTCTATGCGCATTACCTATAACTTTAGCCGTACTGTATTTTTATATTAATTTCCCCGAACATTAGAAAATGTTTATAAGTTGGTATCCCTACGCACGCACACAGAGACGGTTAGATTGACGTTCCGGAGTATAAGAACGTAACATCACAACTAGTAGGTACGTCAAAGTTGGCCATTCAATTTTTGTCGTTGTATTGCGCCTGTATCTCTATGCTTGGTTACCTACTCTAATCTTGTGTCATTTTCACAAACAAAACGAATCTAAAGAGACCTGATACGTTAAAATCAATGAAGCTGTTTACGCTACAGAGTGTGCCAAATCAATAGACATACATACTTCTACTTCCATTTACACCAGCCCATTATGCCGCACCGCACGGGCTTAGGCCTCCCTAAGATGAGGGGGCTTAGAGCTTAATCCACCATACTGCTCCAGTGCGTGTTGGTGGTTTTTAATCGGGACCGACGGCTTAACCCACTCTCCGAGGTACGGAGTCAGTGAGTAACTTAAGTTAGAAAAAAACTCTTTGGTAAACGCCTGGATTCGAACCACAGCCGCACGGCCTTCTAAACTAAAAATAGGTTCGCTGCGCTGACAGACATACACACAGACGTCTACATTATTCCACGAGTGCACTATTTGATCAATTTTAAAATTTATGTATGGAAAACTATGTATGATGGGCCGCCTTAAATATGCCTCAAACAATATTTTCTTAAAGTATTTGCTATTTTCGGTCTATTTAATTAATACCTACCTGTTAACCATGGCATGCAAACTGCGAAATCGCAGAAATACAGCCTTTCCTTTTTTGGTGTCATCTCTTAATCCAAGGGCAGTGCATGGAGTTCCATCGTATAAATAGTATAAATGATTTTTCTTGAATATGGCACAACTGTAGTTGCTAGTTGTCACTATACCTCTATCATATTTCAGGAAAAAATCACATGCCAATATTTCTTCTAATTGCCAAGTGGAGCCCTCTCCGACAATATCTATATTCGCTTCATAAGCCTAAAATTATTACGAATAAATGTCATTCAATTAACTACACAAAAATATGAAAGAGCAATTGAAAAAATAATAAAATAATAACGTATACATGACAACATCGTCTAGGGCCCAAACTAAGCATTAGCTTGTGTTTTGGGTACCAAGTGAAAACACCACATACATATAACAACCAAGACCCGGTCCCAGTGTCAATATTCAAATAAATACTGACCCGACCTGGGATTCCAACCCGGGACCTCCAGCTGCGTAAGCAGGGTCGCTACCCACTAGGCTCAGCGGTCGTCAAATAATAATATCAACTTGACACATATATGTGCATATTGCACAAGCCTCAAACAAATATTCACTCTATAATATATAAGTACCACTGCTACTACCTACGTTACGTACCCAGACCCAGAGGTATCTATGAGTACATTATAGTTTGACCAAAACCGCTATTTACTGCTCTGTCAGTCTGTCGTCAACGCTTAGGAGCTGCCTCCCCTCCTCGTCGCGCAAATACCTAAGGCGCAGTACAGCGGTTTCGGTCGAACTATAGAAAATATATTACATTTCCAAAATGTATCGATTTGAGAATCAAACCCGAGATTCGCTTGCCTGTTCGCTGGTCCAGTAGGTATAGTTCGCCTCAAACTTTATGGCGTGGCGGGTCAGAATACAACACTATAAGCGTGCTTGCTCAGGTACAATCATATACCCCTTGCTCCACTGCGTCCCGCTACACCTAAAACTGGTTACTGCGACGCGACTTGTGCCTATGTTCACATCCGCCATTAAGTTTGATTGGAACTGTACCTACGCTATGAAGATCGTGTGCACATCAATTTGAAATTTATTTATCGTCGAGAGCCCTCACTGCGGAACGCTGAACTCCGTCGTGAACGTGGCATAAATGCATGCTCTTTCATCTGACACAATCTTTTGGAACATGAATGAGACATAAAAATTAACGCAACGAAATAAAATATACCGTGTTCAGCTGAACATGGTCCAAATTTATAGTGTATGCTGCTATTGCTATTGCTGAACTAAATAAAAATAAAGTTTCCAGTGAGCAGATGGCGCAAACTAACGGTTGCCGAGAAAAACGTGTTTTAAGTCTCAGTTTTTTATCGGTTGTCTTTTTTTTATAGCAAACAATAAAAACACTAATAACAGAATAATAATTTAAAAGTGACAGATATATTTTTATTTCATCAAGTTCACTTATAAACTCAATAATCGTAAATAGTTAAACATTAGACACACAACTTGTGAAAGAGCTGAAAAGTCAATAGACGACTATACTTTCAATTGAAATGTTAGTGAAATTTCTTCTTAAGTATTTAAAGGTTAGCGGTAGACCAACTGTCTCGGAATAGTAATAGGTATCAACAGTAGGGTGACCGAGCATTTAGATTGTCCGTGTTCCGAATTTTTTTTCTCGGTAACCGTCATTAAAAAGAGTATACCGAATAGTAACATAAATCATTTTTATTCAACATTTTATTTATTTATTTATTTATTTATTGTGGGAAAACCAACAGCTATTAAGACACAGTATTATTTGAAAATAAAATCAAAGATTAGCCTATTACAGGTTTCCACTTATATATAATTTTTTATGCTTAGGAACTACGAACTACATACTTAAATTTAAATTTAAATTTCGGATCGAACTAGAATAAACAACTTATGATACTAGTTACAGACATAATCGGCCGGCCGGCCGGCATGTAGTTCAACCAATTATTGCTCAAAATATGCTGACGATAATAATCGCCGTACATAAGGGATACTTGAGTGAAATAGATCAAGTTTCGTGGTCTCTGATACTACATTATAGTTTTTACACGCTCGCCAAAGGTAACTATTTTGCCTGTAATTGCTGGATACCTTCGGTAAGTAAAAAGTTAGGGGAGATCTACACAACCTAACGGGACAGTTGAAATTGAGTTTGGCTAGGAGATCGGGACAGTCAACACTTCCCGAGACAATTTTAGTTAAGAAAGTTAAATCCGCGATAGTACGTCTTGAGTGTAGAGGAAGAAGATGATGTTGACGACAAATATTATTATATAGTTGTGAATCATATGGGCATTTAAGTTTAAAACACAAATATTTAATGAATTTCATTTGGACACGTTCGATTCGCTCTATATACACATTGTACATTGGATTCCAAATTTGAGAAGCATATTCAAGTATACTGCGTTCGTAAGTGCAATAGAGGATTTTTATAGTTTTAATATTAGAGAAACAAGACGTATTGCGGATTACAAATCCTAATGCTCGCGAGGATTTTGCAACTATATTGTTAATGTGACAATCAAAAAGCAACTTAGCGTCATGGTGAACACCGAGATCTTTGACCGAGGATGAACGCATTAGCGGTATACCTTTTATAGTGTAGTCAATTATTATCGGTTTTCTTTTACGCGTAAAGGTAATTGTTACGCATTTATTAGAGTTCAGATCAAGACGGTTACGAACACAATATGCTTCTAACTGACAGAGATCAGCCTGAAGTAAGGCAGAATCCGTTATAGAAGAAATTTTAGTAAATACTTTCATGTCGTCAGCGAAGCAAAGTACATTAGAATGGGTGAAGCACTTGTCAATGTCACTGATAAATATAGAAAACAGCAAGGGGCCCAATAAAGATCCTTGTGGAACTCCACTGGGGACCTCAACCCAACCAGATATATAATTACTAACAACCACTGCTTGAGTTCTGTTGTAGATGTACGATGAAAACCATCGCAGCAGATCTCCTCTTATGCCTGTAGATTGTAATTTGGTTAACAGCAAGTCGTGGTCGATTCGATCAAAACACTTACTATAATCTGTATAAATTACGTCTACTTGGCAACCCTCGTCCATAGATTTAGTGATATAGTCATTAAATAAGATCAAATTAGTAGTTGTTGATCTATTTTTAAGGAAACCGTGTTGAGTTGGACTTAAAGCTATAGAAATCGCAGGATACAACTGTGAATATATAAGTCTCTCCAAAACTTTGGCAATGATGCAGAGCTTTGATATAGGCCTATAGTTATGTATATCATCTGCTGGACCTTTTTTATGTACCGGTGTTATGAAAGCAGATTTCCATATCGTAGGAACAACTCCCTCAGTAAGAGATCTTCGGAAAAGGATAGTTATTGGGTTACAAATAGTGTTCGCAGTGTTAATTAAAAAGTTAGCCGGTAAGCGATCGGGACCAGCAGATTTGGAAGGGTCAAGACCCTTCAGTAGTACTTTGATCGTTTCAGTGTCTATTTGGATTGAATGAATGTCAGCAATACTATGGATAGGAAGAGGGGTTTGAGAAACATACGATAAGTTAGTTGGTTTTAGAAATGTAGAAGCGAAATAGTCTGAGAAAGCATTGCAAATTTCTATGCCCGTATCAACACGAGATTCACCAAATTTTAAGGTACTGGGTATAGCTGGGTTGCGCGATTTATTTTTAATATATGACCAAAATATTTTAGGAGACCTTGTAATGGACTGTTCAACCGTGCAAGTGTATTTGTCAAAACATTGTTTTTCTAATGATTTTACTCTTTTACGTAAAAGTTTAAAAGTCTCCAAGTCTGACCGGTTACCGTACACTTTATATTTTTTATGAAACTTGGTTTTTTCTTTTATTGATTTAATTAGAGCTGAGGAGTACCATACTGGGTATAAAGAGCTATTTTTATTGAACGAAGTTGATGGGACGTGTTTATCTATAAGGCTATTGATAATGGCATAGAAACGATCGATTGCACAAGAAAAATTGCATTGATTAGAATTAAGTTCTGATTGCCAGTCATAACTAGAAATGTCATAATTTAACAAGTCATAATTTGCTTTATTGAAAAAATATTTCGTATATGGCGCAGGTCTAACAAATGAACTGACAAACTGCGTACTAATTACGAGAGCTTCATGATGAGAGTCAATCGGTGTAAGAGGATCGAGGCATTGAGAAACATGTAATGAGTCATTGCAAAGTACAAGATCCAGTATTCGATTGTAATTGTTATGAATTCCGTTATATTGTAAAAAATTATGAGTGCTTTTAGTTCGTCTATAAATAGGCATTCGTCGCGTGTAGTAAAATTTGACGGTATTAATACTTTATTGTGAGCGCACCATTGAATGTTGCTAAGATTAAAATCGCCAGCTATTATGAATTTATCATTAGGATTACTGGATACAACAGAACCTAATTTATTAAGATAGTTTAATAATTGCTCGGAAAATGTGTAACCTAGGTTTTGTTTGCAAAGATAAAGAATGCATATATGGACTTTAAATCGGGGCGAATTGCAGTTTGTTTTGTTGAATGTTAAAGTAAGCCAAAGATCTTCAGCGGTGGAGTTAAATGTATATTGTGGAATAACTGCGAGGTCTTTGCGAGTAGCAATGAGTACACCGCCTCCACGAGATTGGTTGGTCAAATTATAGTCTCGATCTCGACGCCACACCGAATAAATAAATAAATATATGTAGATTAAAAACAATTTAAATAAATAATAAGCTGCTCAAGTGCAGCTTAAAATTATTGTAAGCTCACCAATATTCTTAACGCGTCAAATACATATAAATCGACAGGTTTCTGAGACGAATAACTTATAACTGATTTCATTGAAAGTCTAATGTAAACACGAATTATAATCTCAATTAACGATGTACAATTAAATTTTACCAATAAAACGAATAGCTTTAAGTACGAGTATAAAGTCAGAGAATGAATAGAAATATTAGTGAAACTTAAAATAACAAATAAAAACCGTAGATATAATAAGTGGCTGTGTTGATCCTTACTTGTGATCCTAAACCTATCTTCGGTATAATGTGAACAGGAGCGTCCGAGAATTTGGCCTGCTTGTTTTTATGGAGTTTTTGCCCGGTGTCAAGCACGTGATTCACGATTCCATGCGTCCAAGTGTTGATAGAATATTTGTACGACGTAACGACCGCCATAATCGACACAAAAGGTAATATCTCGTTTGCCTTTGAATCGTTTATCGCCGAACTGGCCTTAATAATCTGAGTCTGGTCCGGGAGGTCCTTGAAATTATGGGCTTTAGCTAGTTCCTCAGAAGCGGTCACTTCGACTGGCTTCATTTCGGCGAGCGATGCGTAATGCGTTTCGACCATTTTCTGTTTCATTTGCCTCAGTTTGTGTCTATATTTTGCGTCTTCCGTCAATAGGATCCTTCGATCGATATTCTCGACTGGTACTGTTTGCACTTCATCTTCGGAAATGCATCGCTTCGGTACTAACTGTAAATGAAATACAGTTGGTTCATTTGGAGATATTTTTGAAGGATCAATATTAGGTACATATACTTATTAAGCAATAAGCTGTAATGATCCTGAACTGTAATGAACTATCACATTCTTTTTAGCTTTATATTATATTGTGATATACACCGTTTAAGTATACTACGGTGAGAAAAAGCTAGATTTTGTTTGTTTTGTGTCATACGTAGCCTTAACAGTAAATTATCTCTAAACCTACCTCTGGTTCAGACTGTGGCGAAGGTGGTGGAGGAGGCAAAGGCGGAGGTAGTGCCAATTCCTTTTCTTCTTCTTCTTTTTTTCTCCTTTCCTCTTCTTCTTTCCTTCTCTTTTTGTCGTCTTCGTCTTCGTCCTCGTCAGCTTCTTCTTCCTAAGAAAAAAATGGTTTCTATTATATATATTATATATCCACTATAATTAAAAAATACTTTAATTCAAGTTGATACTAATACTAATATAAGTGTGAAAGTTTGTATATTTTTTGCTCAATCATGCAAAAACGGCTGAATGGATTATGATGAAATTTAATACGAAAGTATTTGAAAGCTTAGAATAACATTTATATGAAATTTCATCCCGGAAAAATACACGGTTCCTGTGGGATAGCTATTCTTCAAAATAAAGTACCTAAACGGAGTTATCTAAAGAACAAAGTTCAGTATTGACCCACATTATTGATTATTTGTTTAAAAATAAAGAGATTACCCCTTCATAAAATCAATATCAAAACTAATATTACGCGAAAATACTTTAATTGCGATTTTGTAATTCCTTGTGCCAGATAAATTCTGAAAAAAGTTGTGAAATTCTGATAGAGTAAATAAACCATCCAATATACACAGCGAAAGAAGCTGAAATCAAATTAGTTGCTATACTTTACGATAGATGGCGCTATCTAACTAGTTGTTACCATTTACAACAGATAGCGCTATCACTATAATTGTCATGACTAAACCTCAATAAAATTATTAAACATTTAACAAAAATTATAACCTTTCAAATACGTAACATGTATTATTTCGGGAAAATACGTATTGCCTGAAATAAAAACATTCGAATGAAACTCTTCAACATGTAAAATGGCGCCACTTGTAAGTATTAACATATTATATTTGAAAAACGTCTCTTTCTTGAAAATTTCACATTTTACTAACAATTTGCAAAAAAAGATGATCTTTTCAATGACTATGTTTCAATCTGACGCAACTTTTAGTCACGTAATAATAACTTGGGGCAGTTGCATCATTGTCATTTAAACATGTAGTACAAGCGGGCGGAGCCGCGGATGGCCGCCAGTTTGCTATATACTATTGAAAAAATCAGGATTGAACCTCTTTGTAGATATTACTTGACGATTATGCCAGGAGCGTAAAACTGAATTAATTTTCACACATTCAAATAAATTAAGTGTGAATGAGGAAATAGGTATTTCATGCAGAAAGAGGTGCTACGATTTGCTATCAACTTGATCTGAGTAACCATTCTTGGTTGAATTTGTGTAATTAAGTTTAGTATAGCACGCCAGATATATATATTTCTATTCTCTAATTTAATTTTAATTATTGAGGCTTTAGTTGATTATGCCAGCCTCTTATGGGGTTTTGCATGATAAAGTGAGGCTTAGTCGGTATCTCTTCAAAAGTTTTATGGTCATTTCATATATCTGTAAGGCACCATCGCACGTCGGATCTGATAAAAATATGTGAAACGCTCCCACGTTATTTTTATCATATTCCATTTTTTAACAAATAATGACATCAGACGAATGTCATCAATGTTAACAAATTCAATGAACAAATTTTGCTTTCTGTTGCACTTTATATTGTATAGTACAACATACACATATAGTTCTCGATTAGAAAAGCTATGTAAATAGAATAAATAAAATTTTAATAAAACTGACCTCTTCCTCTTCGGCGCCTTCAGGAGGCTGAAATGTAAAAAATTGGCGTTTTTAACAGGTTACAAATAACAACCGTATACTTATATGCAATAAGCAAAGGTAGGTCAGCGCAGTGCCTACTCACACAAGCAGAAAACCAAGTGTTGGAGGAAAACTTTAGAAAAATGTTGGCGACATGATCTCTATTATTACCTATTATTATAATCATATTATCCATGAGGTTTCGAGCTAAGCTAAGGTAATTTTTAGTTACTAAGTAAACGCTTACTCCCATATCCCTTAGATCACAATATTCTAACTTGGTTTTGAATCCCCGTATCTGTTGTGTTCGCGTGTTTGCAAGTACTTTAACCTATTGGCGTTGCCACCTAATGGCGTTCTAACATATTGTTACGAACACACAAAGCAACTAGCGCCATCTAGCGTTAACCAGTAAAACCACTCAAAGAACAAAGACAACACGAAACCCCCTACTCAATACTAGTTGGCGTTAGAGGAACTACTATAAAAGTATAGTCTCGAAAAACCGAATACATGCGTGAGACTTTCCAGAATCATCCAACCCGGTCGATAACGTTCGCACGAGTCGGGTGAGTTCTGGAATAGTTTGGGGGCTCGTCTCGGCCCATATAAATAGCCGCAGGGAGGCGAGCGAGTTCAGTTCAGTTTGAGCTACGTTCGAGGCGACTTCGAAGTGAAAACTAGTGATCACGAGTGAAACCAACGACTTGGCTACGACCTAGGACATCGTTAGTGCTTAGTATTGGACCTAGTGCTTTGTGATTGGACCTAGTGCTAGTGAATAAAGTCTTCAAAAGAGTCAGCAGGTCTTTGTCTCCAAATCCTTCGAACCCTAACACGTAACAATATGTTAAATCTGCCAATGTCTAGTGTATGAGAGTTAAACTGTTTTTATTGCAAATAATAAAAACAGGCAACGTAGTACGGTTAATATGGAGTTTTTTTCAAAATGCCACCGGGAACTACGACGCTCTACATGCGCCATTTTGAAAAAAAAAACTCTATTCGCTACTCATTAACCTTATTTGGTCAGATTAAAGGTCACGACACATTTAATTATCAGAGACAATTGATTGATAATGATTGATTACAAGTCAAAAGGTTAATAGTGGTCATCCTTTATTATTCCTATAGAGTAAATTAATTTGAAAGCAGCGTTTGGTTTTAGTAGAATCATAAATGTCACTTCACAGTATCGAAGTGACATTGCGCAATTTTGGAGGTGTGAAACCAGTGCGCGGGGATTTCTCGGGGGTGAAGAGCAGTTGAAAAGCGGTGCGCGGGGACCTTGCGCACAGAAAATCAGACTAAAACTCCCCATCTTACACTAGCTAGATATAGCATGAGTGGTTAGACGGTGAACGCAGAAGAGGGCTTCTAGTCGATTCGTACTTTCATGTTATTACCTACGCATAGTTTTAAGCATGTGTGCGACGACGTAATCGACGATTATAACAATATATAATTCAATTATACAACAACTTACCTAGCTATATAAATTTTAACTCTTGTAATGTTTTTAAATCTAAGTTAGAAAAGTATATTTTTAATAAGTAATGATTATAAAAAAATTAAAAAGAAATTCCTAATAAGCGTTGAATTTTCCATTAATATGTGCTTGCTATGTCATACATTATGTATTTTATAGAACATTGTATTTTATGTAGCATCCTTTGTATCTTGTTTTGCAAGGGCGATGAGATGTTATTGTAGGTACCTACGCTCAGATGTTTGTTCGGCAAAAAAAAATTTCAACTGCATATTTATTTTACAACTACCCTCTGTAGGTATGCGTATTTAAAATTATTGTATAATTTATATTGTTAGTTGTCATGTTAAATGACTATTTGTAGTCTTTTTTTTTTTGAGAATAAAGTTCTTTAAACCGAACTGTATTACGTAATCTTAGTGTTTTCTTAGGAATCTGGTTCCTTTAAATAACTTCAACAGCCAACATATCTACTGACCTTAGATGCCATAATAATCAAGATGGAGGTGTCTCATACTTCGTAATGATAGAAAACGTGAACAAAATGACGGACTCGTAAATTAGACAGACCATACGTCATTATCATTGTTTTAAACAAACATTTCGTCAGATTACATAAGAAATGTCATTTCAGAATCTTTTATATTCTTTTAAGGTACAACTTTTACTTGTCTGTCAAACAAAATTGTACTCTATGTTCAAAACTAATATTTTAAAACACTGGTACACATTTTTTGCGCACATTTTTGTTGTCACAGCGCGGCATCTTTACGAACATGCATGCTTCTTACAGGCAGACGGAAATTGTTTAAATTTTACAGTACGTCTTCGTTAGATTACTTTCAAATACTAACTATCGTAGAATTAATATTTTCGATAGTTATCTTTTAAGAAATAGTAAACAAAAAAACCAAGTAATGGGCTTGTATAGTTTGGCCAATTAATCATGACCCAGATTGACTGTTTTGTCTCTTTTTTATGTAATAGTTCTACTGGAACATAAAAGGACAAAATACAGCTAAACAGGGTCACGATTCATTGGCTAGACTCTACCATCAGTGGCTCCGGTGGCGGTTCTGGATCCGGCTCCGGGTCAGGATCGGGTGGTTCGTTTGTTTTGTCACGCGGTTTTGGCCACCGTGGTACCACTTGCGTCACCGACACGGTTGGAGAATCCAAATTCACTAAACATGGACAAGAAAATACATAAATTATAGAAAATATGCAGAGTGGAGCGAGACTGTGGGAGATCCCGCTGTATGCTGAATCTGCTCACCAAGCACGTATTTTTCTTCAAATTCAGTTGTTTTTCAGACAAACGAAAAAAGTCTGAATTTTTTTAAAATGATTCAAGTCGCAATACTAACAGATTCCAAATTAATAGTTATAGACACCTAAAACACATCGCTTTCATAGTCTAGACTCTAGTAGGTACATAACAGCCAGTTTCTCAAACGATGATCAAAATCAAAATTATCTAATCACAAGTTAACCATAGATTTGAGTTGCACAACTTCGATTTTAGTTCCGTAACATTGACGTTTCGTTAGCTGACTGGCATTGTGTCAAATGGCTAGTTAAACATATGTCAAACGTAAATTCCGTTTCTCAAACGATAGTTAGTTTGTAATCTCTTGTCAACCTCATGTTAAATCAACCGTCATGTAATCAGTCGAAGGCGGTAGATTAACCTATGATCAAGTCATAATATTGTAATAATTTTTAATAATATAGTAAAAATATAAGGTTAAAACGTGAGTAAATAAAGTTTTATCAGTTTTTCTACTTTCCAACATTGTTTATACATATTTTAGGCAACATTTCAGGTTATTCCGTAAATCGTTTGTGTTCCAAGATGTCATCATTTTCGGATTTATCATTATGTTCATTGTCCAGTTCTATCGAACAACGAGGAAATACCTAGAATCCAGAGGACCTTACGAAATATAGTGGATCCTTTTACTTTCTACAATGACAAGGAGTTCCACGATAGGTATCGCTTGTCAAAAACCTTCGTTAGCGAATTGCTTGCTCTGCTCGGATAAGACCACCTACATAAAGAAACTACATAAAAAACTTGAAAAAGTACGTGTTGTTTTATTTTGGTACTGCACCTTCTCACGAGAAGTAGGTAACCATTAAGATAAAAAAACGTAATTTTAACTAAACGCGAACAGGCACATAATCACTGAAATTAAAAATGGATATTCAATCTGCTGTTTTGGAGCCTAACCTGGACATACGTCTAGACAGACGAAAACAGTTATGTTCTTAGTCAAATATCGTTCAGATATCGTATAAATACATATAGATACACATAGATACGAAATCACAGACGGACACTTCAATTTCATTTATAATAACTCAATATATTGCTTATTTACTGATTTACAGAAACCAAGAGGATTGCTTTCAGAGTTGGTGGTTTTGTATAGGGTATTTTAAGACAGTGGGTATTTTTCTTAGCTATTTTCGACATTTTGAGGGTATTTTTGTGGTTGTTATGTAACTATGGATACATTTTTCAAGACTGATATCGTTGCTATGAGATATATAAATATAATATGAAATAATGATAAAGTGAATCAAGCACAGACCACTCACTACATGGGTCGAGGCACAGAAGTTGGTAAGAAACGAAACAACGCTATACGAAAGAGCGAGAACCAAAACCAAACATAAACGAATGAGTTACGTGTGGCCATATACAAAAAAAAAGTGTAATTAGTTGACATTGACATCAAATCAGCTAATTATTGTTTGACAATCGTTTATGCAACTCGTTTGAAATTTGATCATTGATCAAAGTTAAATACTGATTACCTGACTAGGAATTTGACAGGCCTTTGAGAAACTTGCTGTAAGCTTCGAATTAGTATTGGTCAGTAGGTAGGTGTAAACAGTTCCCACCCCGCGGGGTACGACTTAATTTCCATTCCATCAGCCCTTTTTTATACCCCACTGCAGGGGCTTAAACCTCCCCTCAAGATGAGGAGGCTTGGAGCTTAAATCCAAATGGACGACTTAATAGAGTTTGGCAAATATATTTTTAAAGTGTTTTTATTTTTTTCCTCATTTTTCTTATTTTTTCTATATCATATGCAAATAACATTTTGTAGATATTAATATGAAAAAAAAATTTGCGTAAAGCGTATGTAGATAGGTATAAGTATTATATGGTTAGATTACATAATACTGGGTGAAATTTTAACAACCATCAAAATTTTCCTTTTAGTATCGTTCAGTAGAAAATATTTAGATATGACTACACAAACCTTTCCCAAAAAAACCAATACGCATAGTCACCATTCTCGACTCCACCCCGGGGCGCGCCACGTAGGTATTTTAACGTATTTGAAGTTACATCGTGTTCGCACCACTTCGCACTGTTTAAGGATATTTTTAATGTTCTGAGCTAATGTGAGTCGACATCCTTATGTGTTTCACTGATTAAGTTTTATTTTTATAGCGAACTAATGGAATTCACGGGTGCCGCTTTCGGTTCGCGAACTGTGTTGACACCATAACGAGCATGCGCGTGCGCCGAGACATTTTGGTTCACTGGTCGCCACAGCCGTTACCGTTCCACGGGTCGCCGTGCGGCGGATCGATAGCTTAAGACCCAGAGTACACTGTGTATTTTAGGGGGCGATTAGTTGTTTGATAGTAAATAGGGATCGGTTGTGGTTTTCGATAGTTCAATCGTTCGATTTTTAATCGCCAAATGCGCGCATATTATAGCTTCATACTGATTCCCTGAACGATCAAACCATCGGACAACTACAAAATTTGTACAAGCAGTATATATAACACCGTAGAGAATCCCAGATCTTTGGGACAACCAACAGCAACTACAGCTCACGCAGTTCGGACTAGCTACGACGAGGTGAAATTCAACTTTAATACAGTGTCAGATTCGCAGACAAAGCAACTAACGCAAGTAATTGAATTGAATCATAAACTACCAGACATAGAAATAAGCACATTACAAAGATGTATGACAGTGAACAAAAGATCTAGAAGCCACCAACTCCAAATTAGAAAAAGAACGTCCTTCACAAGCAGTTAGTTACAATGGGCAAGTCCTCGTGGCGCAGCAAGCAACACACGCAAAAAAACCTCACAGCATTACGCCAACGGGCCCTACCTAGGAAGCAGCTAAGACACATCATAATACGCTGTATCTGTCACTATCGTACGGAAAAATAAAGACACGCAAACGTACGACTTAAAAATCACCGAACACTATAGCAACTTAAACGGAGGGCCCCCTACTATGATCTCCGGTCCTGGTTAGCTCGATGCAATGCAAAAAGCAAGTCTAATGCTGAGTGAGTTACCTAGGTGAATAATATGCGATTAATCGTACAAGCTACTCGTACTCAACAGAGTACGTTTTTAGTTTTAGTTTTTTTGTTTAGTTAGCGAAACGCCACCTCAACCATTAATGTTACAATCTTATAAAAACCCAGTACCTAATTATCCAAAACGCAAGTCCTCGTCTAGATAAGATTTGTGTGTTATAATGTAAACTATTTTTGTGTGAAATATTAAATTTATTTCATGTTCAATTTAACTTTCGTTTTACTACAACGTTCTACTAGCAGCGATGCGCGACTGTGAACACTAATTTCTCTGGTGACCACGGTAACCTCCTTCCACTGAGTAAGTAAATCAGTCAGACAGATATTTCAACTTTCAAAGGAGGTTCAAAGAAAAATATTTAAAAACCCACCAACCCATCAATTGTCCTTTATACGTATTGATTTTGTCGGTGAATAGAATTCGAATTGTATACAGGTTACAAAGATGAACATGTTTTCTTCGTAGAATATCAGCAAATAGGTCTTACCCATTTTGGGTTCGCTTTCAACTCCTGGGACTTTATATCGCAAAGGAATTGTCGGTACGTAGTCATCTTGTATACTGTCCACTAAAGAGACTATGTCGCCCAAGTGCTCTTCACATATCTGGAATTGTTTATATATTTAAATCACTAATAATTAATTACGTAGGGAACTTTAACTGTCTCTGGTAATGCTTTAGCCATGTCTAAAGTTCAGAGAAACGCAACTCGCTCCCAAAGCTCTAGTCCTCACGTCTCTCATTGCTATTACCGCATAAGAGCAGGTGATGACCACGTTGAGGGGACACTTGCCTTACATAGATGAACTATTTATATATTTATTATTATATAATATTATAAAAAGAAATGGCATGTTTTTACATTAAATAACGCGTAAGGAAAACCTATAGGGCACTTAGAAAAAAACCTGAAATTTACAATTTTCCAATTTTAAGTAGGCTTTTTAGTATTGTTGACGATCGGATGGATCCCACCTGAATGGCAGGTCGGGATTCCACCTTAGGGATTGAGGATCCCTGGTAAAGGACGCGGGGGGGGGGGCGATAGCTCCGCCTCTCGACCGGCGCTGACTGGCGTCCGCTTCGTGCACCCCTGTACGTGCATACTCCACCCCCCCAGGTACCACTCACACCTTTTTGACCCCGGCGGTGGCAGCGAAAGGGTTAAGGCGGCAGCGAAGGGGTTAATAAAACACCGGTTCACTTAAAAGAAAACGGGTGCTTCGGCTCGCCAACAAGTCTTGTAAGGTACATGTACGAAGTACTAATAAGAAACGTAACTCTACTGTGAACTAACAAACATTTCCGTACTCCGAACGTTATTCGGACATTCGGTCTTCGATTTGATTGGCAACGCGAGTGAGTACAAATAACCGTTTAATAACGTTTGTTTGATATTGTGAAAGAGCAGGATTTAGACACTTTTGAAAGAAAATTGGAATAACTCAGCATAACTACTGATTTGATAATTTTTCAATTAAATTAACCGTACGGTACGGTTAACGTAATTAACGTTCAAAGTTCTCGAGTTTACGTAACATAGGCGAGAGAAGGGTATGTGCTGGTGAGGGGACGGGCGATCCGCCCCGCACCTCGGCGCTGCTGTGCTCTGGCGGTGGGGGGCACACAGCACATGCGCGATACGTTCTACGTTCATCATCATCAGCTTATTTTACCCCACTGCAGGGGCTTAGGGCTCTCCCAGGATGAGAGGGGTTTGGAGCTTAAATCCACCACGCTACTCCACTGCGGGTTGGGGATTGCAACGACCGCGATCTTATGACAGCGTTCGGGACTGAATGCTTAACGTGCTCTCCGAGGCACGGAGTCAGTGACAGTTAATGTACCTACTTAAGTCAGAAAAACTCATTAGTACACGCCCGGATTCGAACCATGGACCTATGGCCCTATAAATTTGAGACAGGTTCGTGGCGCTCTGGGCTATCACGACTATCTACGTTAATACATAATAATTTATAAACTATTTATTTGAAACGTCGCCTACAGTATTTTCAAAGTGAAATGCGTTTTCGTGCCAGTGGTGGTCAGTAATTATAAATACATTAAAATACGTTTTATACGTACGGAATTCTTAGAACGCAAGTCCAACTCACACTTGTCCGTTTTTTTATTTTTTTTTTTTAATTTTAATATTTCCTGAAGCACTTACTTGTTTACCATCGGCAGTAGTCGGTATAGGGTAAACCTCGGCTAGCTCGTTCCCTAAACCGTGTTCGTGGGCCAACGAAACTCTCTTCTTGCCTAGTTTCTTTTCCTTCTCACTTCCTTTTTCACCAGGTATGTTTTCATCACTAAGTGAACATACTATTTGCATCTGGGAAATAACAGAATGAATTTATTATAATTTCATAGAGGATATAAATTACTTCACGTTTATGCATAAAATAATTATAAAGTAAATTGAATATGGTTGTAATGCAAATTAAAGTAATGCTAAATACAGACTCGACGGTTTTGAGTGAACGACGCAATCGCGTAATTGTAGTGCTTTCTTTCGTCGCTTAAGAATAATAAGTAAGGAAAATTTTGAAAATTTTAGCCGGACTGACTGTAGTTTGTACATTTTGTGATTATTATTTTGTGATTATTATTTTTTTAATTTTATAATAAACTAGCGACCGCCCGCAGCTTCGCCTGCGTAGGCTACACATTCCTGTTAAAGTTATCTACTATTAACATTCGAGATGGTTTCTGCGTACTTTTTGCTGATATAAATTTTGAATACTGTCATATAAACTTTTGACCCCCATCTCCCCTTAAAACTTGAAAATAAAAAACTCTGAAACACGTCGTGACTTATGATTAGCGGTCGTGCCCGGCTCCGCCCGGGTGGACTAAAGAAACGTTCCCCATCGCGTTCTCCCTCCCCTCCCCTTTCCTAACTCTCCATTCCTAGGTAACTAACATATTCAACTTGATAAGGATTCAACGATGTTTAAAAATCATCTTCGTTAATAGTGCATTACGTTAGAACAAATTTGATTACCATAAAAAAGGTTATAGTAAGTCAACCTTAAAAGATACACATATGCTCTCGCGGACTTTTGGTTAGAAATTTTAAAGGGGATCAATTCCGTGATACATGATTTTTGCTTAACATCAACCGTTTACGCAGCGCACGCAATAGAAGCTCTCAAAAGGAATCATTTTTCCCGTTTTTGTAACATTTATCATTGATGCTCCGCTCCTACTGATCGGATCGTGATGTAATAATAGCCAATAGCCTTCCTCGATAAATAGACTATCCAACATAAAAAGAATTTTTCAATTTGAACCAGTAGTTCCTGAGATTTGCGTGTTTAACAAACAAACAAACAAACAAACAAACAAACAAACAAACTCTTCAGCTTTATAATATTAGTATAGATTTCTTCTTAGTTATCAAAATTCTACTTAACGCCGGTACACATTTTTAATGTTTACATTTATAAATTTTCATTAAATATAATTAAATATTATTTCATTTTATTTATTTATTTCATAAATATATTTCATTAAATATTATTCTTTATGAATTTATTTATTCATAATACTCATAAAAAAAATATTCATAACAAGCGCAGAGTGCCAAGAACACTAGCGGCATTCCCACGCTGAATGGCTAGGCTGATCCTCTGAACAAAACATTCTTTGCTCAGAGGATCACCTAACGCCAATCGGAGAACGCAGCATCTCCGTGTCATGGACCCATCGTTTCCACTGCGAACACTAAAAATGATTTTTTTGCCACGAAATAACTGTAGACACATACGACTTGATGATAAACGAATATTTTTCATGTTATTTAAAAGAAATTCTGGATATAGCCGTGACTACCGCGGTTTGATTATTACGACAGGAACAACATAAGCATAACTACGACATCGGGAACATTATACCATCTGCGAAATTCATGAATTTACTTCAGAGTTTATATTAGGAAATGTCTCGTTCGCGTGACTAGTTGAATATAACGTTAATACGACTGAATAATAGTGTGGATGTACATAATACATATAATCGAACGCGATGTATGTATAAAATGTTACCTGTCACCGCTGAGTTTAGTAATGTAGGTACACTGTGTTTTTCTGGTTTCACTGTGCCTAAATGTAGCTTCGGCCTAAAACATATATGCCTGGACTTTAGACAACCAAGCCGCGTCGCTCTTTTCTTGTACCCCAAATGTTTTTTTTTAATGACAAAGTACGTGACACGTCGCGAATCGTCTTTCTACAAAACGCATTTGTTCACGAGTAACAAGAACGCTATCATTTATGTGCTCAAATATTCGTGTAAGCGTTTCCTATCTGAGTACCTATAGCTATCTAAATTAGTACCTTTTCTTCTCTTTTCTTCAATTTCAAAACTTTGAAGGCGTGGATACAATACTGTGTGGTGGCTGGCATGTAATTCCAGTTGTTTGTAAAAGACTCCGCCATAGCAGCCGGATTGAGGAACATCATCACGCACGCCTTTCCGTCCCTGAGCGATCTCAAGCCATCAGCCGTCCGCGGATACGGATCGAACATGTAGAACATGTCTTTCTGCCGCCAAATAGCTAAACTGTAGTTGTTGAATTGCAAAATACCACTGTTATATTCTTTACTGAAGAACTCCTCCAAGCCTGTATTAATATCGAATAAGCACTCTTTTTTTGTGAATAGCTGTCCTTTGACTCTCTCGCGATATATAATTATCTCGCATGCGTAGGGTCCGATGTTTATATTGTTGGGTATATTGTCGATACTCAAATCGATCATCACTCTGGGGTTCGCGCAGTCCACATACAGCTTGTTACCTAAGCGTAAAATTTTATCTAATGTTTTTGTATGCCAACTGTTCGGCGGCGATATCTTAGCGTAAGTCATGGCGACGACCGCAATCGGTAGCGCTTGACGAAATTTAGCTTCTTCGAAACAGCGATCACCCAAATGCATGTTAGCGTTTACGATCGCGCAGTTCTCGTTCAGTATTCTATATCCGGTCATCGCTTTCTCGGCTAGCGTCAATTCTTTGTCGGATTCCAAATCATCGTCCTCTTTCTCGTTTATCATTTTGAGAACTTTAATTGGCGCCAATACGAATTTCTGATTTTCCACAATGCTCCTCGCTAACAATATATCGGCGACGTCCCTCAAGTCCTGTACGTTCATGAGAACAGCACAACCGTTTGAAAAGTTCGAATATGCCTTAGAATCTCTCCCCGCCGGATCGAAAATATAGTAACAGATTCGATCTCTCCATATCGCCACTTTAAGTACCCTGGAAAAATATAGTGTCAGGTTTTAACATTACAAGCAAAATAGAAGAAAATAGAAGAACGCCAATGACTGGGAACATTGCAGTAAGTATTATGGAAGCATATTATTATATTTATTTAGCCACTTCAACTGCAATTGACTGCGTGGTTGGGTGGTTCGGTTAGGTATCATTCTGTTAAGTTGGTGCATTGTACATTTAATAGTTCTCTGATTGTAGTAAATTACCGCGTGTAAATTATAATAATGGGTAACACTACTTTACCAAAAAAATTCTTTTACCCAAAATCACTAAAGCAAATGTCACATAATTTAAACTTCTTTTACTATATCATAGTTTGCTCGCTTATTATGAATTTACTAATCAAGAGAATTGCGTAAGAGAAATTAATCCTAGGCGTTACGAAAGGGGCTGAAATGTGTAATAATAAGAGAATGTATAGTAACTTCCATTCTGCTATCAATAATCTATCTTAAGCTTTAAGTGTTAATACATCTATCTTTAATATATTATATATCTACATTTGCCCCTTTTTGACATCTCCGAATCTGTCATACAGTTCTCAAAATAACATTGATATGCCAATAAAATAACTGGATGGGCAGTCCGCGTTTTAAAGTGTCCGCGAAGGAAGTCATCCAAAACGCAATAAGTCCACCAACCGACTTTTAGTCGGTGTAATGGCTTAGCGCCGAATAAACATGCGCATGGCGACTTGAGTCGTAAAAATTTGTAAAACTACTCGTCAAATACCCAGAAAAGAGCTGAATATCGTATTTGCGGTAAGTAAACATTGTAACATTGTACGTTGTTGTAAGTGAAGTAATTTAACATTAGTTTATGCCTGCAGACGGTTATTCGATTATTTTTTGAACTAATTTGAACATTATTTCGATTTAATTCTCGTCACATTCCCGTAATCAGTGTTACACGTCGGACCCGTAATAAGTATTTGCATGCACTGAGCGCACAACGGAGCCGGGTCGTGGCCATATCAGCCCACGCACGTTGCGCACGCTTTAATTTTGCTTTTGGTTACAGACTACAAATCCTTATTATTAAATTGTTAAATCAATGCAAAATAAGCAAAAGTAGAATATGTTATATGGAGCACTACGGGTACCTACGTACAGTAGGTATTTTAACCCTTTTCCATGGATCTATGCGGCTCTGAAGTTCAATGTGCATGCCTTATTACACCAGTCCGCCATATTTCCCGTCGCGAAACTTCTATAAAATTATGTAATTATGTCACTGCGACGTTTTTTTTTTGATTAATTTTAGAGCCGCACAGATTGGTGGCAAGTATTGTAATATGCTCCCAATGGAAAGTGAAGTAAGCGAAATCGCAGTCGCACCTTGTGAGTAATATCCCCGATCTGTTGTCATTGAAAAACACTTTTAAACCTCTGCAGAGATTGTAAACTGTTGGGTCTATCGACATAGTATACCCGACGACGTCTGGTTCTCCAAACAGAATTTGCATTCGTTTTCTATTCAAAACCAGTGTATGTTTTTTTCCAAATTGTAAGACTTCGCATATACCTTGGACTGCAGAATGATCGTGGACTTTATCTAAACACTGCAAGTACCTGTTGTAAGACAACACAAGTATTAATTCACAAAAATATGGCTTTTGCGTAATTGTATGCAAAGTGTCTCATATATTTAAATGACATATAAAGATGTGACAGCTAGCTGACATTTTTCAGAATTGCAAAACAGCAAGTCATGACCCCAGTGATTTTACGAAATTGAGAAATAAATCCAAATATTTTAAAAATGGTGATGTTTTCACTTAGGGGTGCCTTTATTTTCTGGCAGGGCGTGACGCAATCTGTCACACCTATATGAATGATTTATTATTTATGGGGCACTCAATATGTGATTAATGAAATAATATAGAACACATGATCATACAGAAGTTAAACATCGAACACAATTTTGTATACCTTACTTTATGCAAATCAATACAGATCAATTGAACGTATACATACGAGTACTACAAGAATTTTAAAAATACCTTAAAACTCAAACACATCAAAATCACCTACAACTACCTTTATTTTATTCTTTGGTTTTGTAAACTTTGTCACTAACATCTTCGATAATTGTGCCATTGCGTAGGACTATAGCTTACCATTTATCACCAGCATCAAGAAGATTATCTAATAACTTCATAGTCCACTGTTTGGGGTGATAGTGAAACGCCAAACAATATGCCATTACACTCATTGTCAAAGCTTGCCTGCCCCTTGACCTGGGACCTAATAAATTTTAACTATTAATACATATTTGTACCAGTCCTAGCTAGCATGTTGTTCATGCACATCCTCGACTTCCCCATGCTTCCCCACCAATGATTTGGTTTAAGAAACTCTGATAAAAAAGAAACTGTGACCAACTTAATTTTTATGGATTTTCTGAAAAATTTTAGAACGTTTGAACCTTCGAATATTTATGACGTGCTTGCCAAGCTCAGTATCAGTCAGATTGTGACAATTGAATCGAGATGATAGTATGAAGCGGAGGCCAAGTTTATTGAAGAAATAAAGAAATTTTTACTATTGCCATTGATAGCCACTGATAGGTTCTGCTATTAACCTTCCATTTCCATCATAAGAGTCTCGTTATCACGTGGTTTGAAAAGTGTTCGTGAAAATAAATCTAATGAGCCCAAACTCGGTGAGTTTACTAGTTGCCATCGATGAGTTCTGTTCCCATCATCAGACCAGCTCAATGGTATCATAATTATTATTGATTTTCATGAAAATCGTTGGTACATATCTGTAAAATTTAAACTCTAATTGATTAACTGTTGAGGAGTTTCTTGGTGAGGGTTCCTCACGAGGAAACTTCATGTCTCGTCTCACGATGTTGGGAAAAAATTAATCACAAATTATGGAC